>SCLG01001179.1:1961-18969 GCA_004367875.1 Oikopleura albicans
CGGTGTAATTGTTTTTTACTATTACTAACTGGTATATAAGTTAAGTTTGGCGACCCAAGACTTCAATATCGATACCAGTGACCGAAAGTCTTATATTTAGCACAATGCTTGACAAATGGGTTTTGGGGTTTAAGAGGCTTTATAACTTATTTAAATTGAGTAATACAAGGTTTTAAATGAAAAAAACCCCACTAAAATACTAGTTTTAAGGCCAAAAAATCCAATACGCTCAATGCGATACACTTTTTTCAGAATGAAAGTGTGTTATTGCTGTTACTGTATGAAAATATTTTTTTATCGATGGTTGTTTCATTTTTATCAATTGTATGATTAGTCTTGAGTTAAATAACAATTTGAATTAATTATGTCCATAAACGGATAAAAAAATATCAGTAAAAATTAATGTTAAAATCAGCGACACTTGTTTCGAGTAATAATATTTTTCTCGAAAAAAAGCGACTCTTATTTAACGCGACCGACCTTTATTTGGCGAAGGGACCCTTATTTGAGGGGCCCTTATTTGGCGACCCCTGTAATATGTGTCGAAAAAGCGACCCTTATTTTGAGCCATAATATTATTGTCGAACTAACCCTTACTTGGTCGAGCTCACCTACAGGGAGTCAGTTTCACATTGTCCACACAACTTGATGCTACACGAAAATTGCGTTTTTTGTTGTCGTTGCGCCCACAATAAACAAACCAAATGTATGAAAAACATCGTTACATGTGCCAGTAAGTGCATTCCGGGAAAATTTGGCGAAAATTTAACCAGCCGATTTTTTATTTTTCAGAAACTTACCCGATTTCGACTAGACCGACTGGTGCCTATATTTTTGACTAAACATACGAAAGTTACTCTTAGGTTTGGTGATTTATTTGGTTAAAACAGAAATCTGAAAATCATTTGGTTGATAAGTTCTGGCTTCAAAACTCTGTAGTCCCAAATACGAATTGCTCTGTAGCGCCAACACGTGATATGATACAAATTTTATGGTTGCCTCGTATATGATGTTTCAAAAATATCACGGCCAAATGGTGTAAAAACGATAAAAGTATACGAAAATAAAGTTTGAAATTAATAACGTGTAAAGAGCAAAGAGGGTAATCGGCCGAAAAAAAAAAATGGTGGAATGTGAATAAAGAATGTTTGGTTTAAAGTGTAATTGGTCAGAAGTTGAAGTGAGCGAAAGTTATTTGAAAAGAACGTCAAATTGGTCAAAAGGTTAATCCGCCGAAAAAGTTCGGCGGATTACCCTTTCGCCAAAAATAACAACAGACCGATTCAGACGGTGTCATTAGGTTATCTTACCAAGAACCCCCAAATTGGGTTATCTTACCAAAAAACCCTAAATTGGGTTATCTAAGAAAAAAATTTAATTGTAATTTCAATGTAAATCATTTACAGTCGATTAGGAAACGGAGTAACACCTAGGGTTCCGATTTTTTCTTCAAAAAATGTTACTCCGTTTCATGACTGTTACTCCGTTTCGAAAACCTAGATTTTTACTATTTTTATACTTAGATGATGTAAAGGGGGTTGTATGACAGTGTTGGACCGCAGCTAAAAAATCTGCTTTGAAAAATCGAATTAATGACCCATTAATAAAACAACTTTTGCCATAAATACTTCGTTACCTGATTCTAGGGTTGCCCCAAAATCTCCAAAAATTGTTACTCCGTTTCTGACTGTTGCTCTGTTTCCTAATCGACTGTAATGTGTTTTCTATACTAAATTTGTTTTTTTAGGTATGTACGAAAAACGATATAAGAAGTGTTTCTCACTGTCAACAGTGATATGGACTGGCAATAATTCGAAAATAATGATCGAAAGGAAAATTCATTTGCAAAGCGGGAAAGTATAGCTGACTTTCCAGAACTAGAATTTGTAAATTAAAAAACAAAACCGGGAAGTTGGACACGGCGGCTTATTTGAGCCGGTTTCATTTTTCGATTTTTTGGTTTTTACGGTTTAAACTTTTTTTGTGACCGGAAGTAACTGGAAATTCAAATTTTGCGTCGTGTATTTGATGCGATGTCCGATTAACTGGTAAAACAACCGGTTATCGATTTTTTCACCTTTCCGAGAAGTCAGTTACCGGCAAAAAACTATTACTTAATAAATCACGGCGAATATGAATTTCAGGTCGGTTTGTTGATATGATGTCCAGTTTACCGCGAAAACAACCGTTTGTTGGTTTTCGATATTTCTTGAAAATAAATGCGCTGTTATCTTGTCACCCGTTATTTTGCAGATTTTCCGGTATGTCACATATATACGGGCTAAAAATCCAGTTTAAATAAATTGGAATAATTTTGACGGTAATTGACTTCAAGGAAGGGTAAAAAAGATAAAACCATATAATTGGACATCGCGTTAAAGAATCGACTCAAAAGTCGGATTCGTCCTGATTGATTAGGTGTCATAGGCAATTTTGTCGGTAATTTTGTCGGAAAGTATGGAAAACCGACAACGGGTTGAAATCCGGTTAACCGGAGATCAAAGCAAAAACCGACGTGTAATGGGTATTTGCCGCGATCGATCAAGTCATTGAGCCAATTTTGGTCCAGTTGTTTGCCAACTTGACATCTCATCCATTAACCGACTCAAAATTCGTAATCACCGTGGCGATTTAGTCTTAAATCTAGTTTGTCCGTAATTGATTTTTGACAAATATGGGAAACCAATAATCGTTTGTTTTACCGGTTAACTGAATATCGTATCAAGAAATTGACTGGAAATTTTGATTTATCAATTTTTGCCGATTAACTTCTGGAATGTATGGAAAACCAATAATCTCTTGTTCACCGGTTAACTGACATCACATCAAATAAGGGACTCAAATTTCTAAGAGTCAGTTTCGCCAGTTATAAGCTCTTGGCAATTATAGTAAATCAATAAATGGTTATTTTACCGGTTAACCGGATTTGGTATCGAAAAATTGACTAAAAATGCGGGATTTTTGGAGAAAATTGCCCTTAAAAGCCGATTTCATATTCGGCGATGTTTCAAACTTGAGTACATTCACCCAAAGTTATGGCGGCCCCTAAGAGCGAATTTTGAACAGGTTTGGTCTTTAAAATCTTATAGCGCGATTACTCACGTTGCTACGCGTAGCTACATATTGATTTGGCGTATGGATTTCTCGAATAACCAGAAATCGAAAATTATAACGGGACCAAAAACCGCCGTGTCGAACGGGGTTTCTTTTTTTAATTTCCAAAATTGCTGTTCTGGAACGTCAAATACGAGTGTCCAGAAGCACTGTGTGTTCACGGTATCACGTACATGTATGTTATATGTATGTTATATAGTTTAAGGATATCGAAATCGCAATTTCATAAATTATAAAAAATCCCAGATATTATAAAAAATCCCAGACGGCTACCCTATTCATAATTAACTGGTTCGTTGAAGTTGAAGAAAATTTATATTTCAAACTATAGGCTTTCAGAATTTTCACGCGATTGATTTAGTTTTTTTTTGGGAAAATGCGTCAAATATCAATACCAACAATAAATTGAAGAGTTTTTGTAATTAAAGGGTCCAAAACTCGAGCAATGCTTGAAAAACTGGAAAACATGGGTTTCGAAACTATTCTTGACCTTTTAAATGAGTGATCAAAACAAGATTTCCAAAAAAACTCTTTGTTTTATTGTGAGCCAACACTCGACCTAAACGCCGACAGAAAAAAAAAACAAATCAATTCCATGCAAACTGTGAAAGCCTATAGCGTTTAAGTTTACTGTTGGCGTTAAAAAAGGGGGCATCTTGTCTAAAAAGTGCCCACTACATAAAGTTTTAAATAGAATTATATAATCAAGCTTCACACACTATTTCGTTGGACCTTAGTAATTACTATATAAAAATAAATTCATAAAAAAAAAAAAATAATATCAGATTTTTTGAAAATTACACTGAGGATTTTTTTCATTTTCATCTAAAGGAATTTGAACGTATTTTTTGGACGTTATTTTTTTCTAGAAATTTCTTAATAATGAACTTGTTTGTACTTCATAATTGTAGCAGAACCGTAACCAATTAATAGAACAACTAAAAGTATTACTAAAGTCTATTTTTTTAGTTTTCGATCTTTATTTGTAAACAACTCTATAGACCCGTCCTTAAATAATATCAGATCTTTTGGAAATTAGATGGATGATTTTTTTCATTTTGGAATTTGATTGTTGTTGGAGACGTTTTGAATACGCCTTTGGTGTGGGTTAAACAAAAATGACTGGAATACAAACACGTAGTAATAGTAATGAAGTATTCAAATGATGCATCGCTTGTTCAACATAAATAAGCTCATGTTCGGGATCAAATATAAAGCAATGCAATTGGCCACACGTGAAGTGACACCGTCAGCGCTGCTTGCAGCATCAACACAAACAAAAAACACGTCAGAGACACATTAATGCGTCTTTTGAATATTAAGATTACTATTACTCCAATGCTTATAATTAATTCCAGTCATTCATTTTTTTATCCCACACGAAAAGCGAATTCAAAACGAGGCCACCGTATTTTCTGAACATCATTTTGTTCTAGACATTCCTCAATAATGAACTTGTTTCTACTTCATAATTGTAGTAGAACCTTAACTAATTCATAAAACAAGTAAAAGTATTACTAAAATCCAGTTTTCTTGTTTTCGATTTTTAGTGGTACCTAACTCTATAGCACCATTTCGAAAATTTTCGAAAAACTGTTAACTTACGTGGATTTAGGCTTCAATTCGAAAATTGAGAAATCTGTTAACTTACGTGCATTTAGGCTTTTTTTCTAGATTGTCTTCCAATTTTAAACTAGAATTTGATAATTTTCAATATGTTTGATATCTATTTTACCATAAAAATACAGAAAATGACAAAAAAAAAACAAGTGTTAAGTTTAACAATTGAGATAAATAGAGATTTTAAAAATAAAAGCGTAAAAAGAAATGATTTTATAGATTTTTTTTTCTCACAGACACAGGAATTTGTCTAGGATTTTTTCGGAAGTTCGATGCAAATTTCACCAAAACGTCGTTTTTTTAACTGTGAAAATTATCAACAAGCAAAGTACACTATGGTGTACCACGCACGTTCCTAAATTAAAATACAGTCCTCCGTCCTTTATGGGCCGCGATTTTTTCGATTTGAAAAACTGCCCCTTATGAAAAATATAGAAATTAGAAAAAATGCCATTCTTCTTTCCACTTATTTATATATAATAACATAATATAATATCGTCATTTAGGGTCTCCTCCGAAAACATAAAAAATACATAACTCTTGTTTGCTATGTGTGTCTTTACGCGACATTCGTTTGTAAATTTATACAGGAGCAGTTTAATAAACGACGATTTTCTAATTTGAAAGACCGTCCCTTATTTAGCACTTGTCTTTTATTCAAGTACCCTCAAGTCGTTTGTCTAATAGTTTTGTACGATTGAACCAATCAAATAATTCTTTTTTTTTCTTGTAGATTTTTGAAATTGATTTACATTTTAACGATAAGTGAAGTTTTACCGATAAAACAGATTCAACCATAAACACTACATCGTATGTTGCACGGTGTTACAAAAACGATTTTAGGGCCGAGATCGCGTCCAAAAAAGCTCCCGAAGGGCTTAAAATTTAAGTTAGTAAATTTGAGAAATTTTGGCGGGATTGGCATTTTTTTCAGATTGCCTGTAATTAGTTTTAACTTACGTGAATTTTGTTAACGTACATGCATTTTGTTAACTTACGTGGGTAGGGCGTAGGCGGAAGAACTAAAAAACTTTTGAAAAAGTATTAACTTACGTGAATTTAGGCTTTTTTGTCCAAAATTGACAAAAATGTTAACTTACGTGAATTTAGGCCTTTTTTCTAGATTTTGTTCCAATTTCAGAATAAAATTTGAGAATTTCCAATATGTTTGTTATCAAGGATATAATATTTAACCATAAAAAATAAATAAAATGACAAAAAATTGAGATGAATAGAGATTTTAAAAAATGTGGATCAGTCGTATCATCAATCTTCCAAGGTCTGTCCAAAATAAACGCGTAAAAAGACATGATTTTATAGAATTTTTTTTTATAAAAAAAAAACATGAATTTTTCTAGGATATTTTAGGAAGTTTGAAGCAAATTTCACCAAAAAGTTTTTTTTTTCGCTTCGAAAATTACCAACAGCACATTCCAAAGAACACCATGATGTACCTCGTACGTACGTAAATTAACAAAATATTAGGAAAAAAGGTGTTAATTTTGTGAAAAAAGGAAAAAAGGTGTTAATTTTGTGAAAAAAGGAAAAAAGGTGTTAATTTTGTTAACTTACGTGGGTAGGGCGTAGGCGAAAAAGTTGTCACGAGCAGACTGTTAACTTACATGAATTTTGTTAACTTACGTGAATTTTATTAACTTACATGGTGTTAACTTACGTAGGTAGGTGGTGTACGTTAATTAACAAAAAATGCGAAAAAGGGTGTTAATTTACGTGAATTTTTGTTAACTTACATGGGTATGGCGTAGGCGGAAAAGTTGTCGCGATCAAACTGTTAACTTACGTGTATTATGTTAATTTACGTTAATTTTGTTAACTTACGTGGTCGTAACTTACGTAGGTAGGTACGGTCTTGCTGAAGGTCACTATGAATAATGGATTGTTCATAAATGATGGGAAAATGTTCTCAATAGATTCGATTCCCAAACTGTTATAAATTATATCATATGATGTAGGTCCTGTTTCCAAGAAGGGTTTCTTTTTTTTGCATTTTTTGTAAACAGATTGACTACCCTTCAAAAGGCTGCCAAAAGAAATTTTCCGGATACTTACATGTCAACCTATTTTGTGCCCCTTTTTTGACATGGCGCGTCCGGACGCAAATTTTATATTATCCATAATTCATGGTCTATCAATTATCGTTCTTAATCATGGAAAAAGGTGCCCAACATGGACCTGTTGTATAATTCAAATTCATTTCTACCAGTTCCAAAGTTTTTATCATTTTCCGAAGTTTGAAAATTTTCTAAAAAACGAATGGAAAAGTACACCACCTACCTGTTTAAAGAAATGCTGCGTAAAGTAACAATATTTTTCGAAAAGTGGTAACTTTTTCAACCCACGCACTACCTGCTTAAAATAACAGTTCCGCTTAAAGAAACAGTTTTTCAGGATTTCATACATAAAGTTCAATATTATATGATGTTAACACCGATTCGCCACCAACATGCTAGTGTTATTTCGCCAGTCAAGCACACCGTGTGTAGCACCGCCGGCTTAGGCTGTCATTTCTGACTAGATTATCGTATAATAAATACAAAGNCAGTTCTGTAATGCCGACCGCTTATATTTTACGAATATCCAATAATATTTTATAAAACTTTCCAAGTTTAACCCCCAGGAGACCATTTGTCGGCCAAATTTACGATTTGTGAGGAAATATCACCGAAAATCCACGAAAAAAAAGTTTATCCTGGTCGATATTGAAAATTTGAGTAAACATAGGAAGGACCAAAAATTGGTACGTGTCTCGTGGTTAATTTGCGCTACCTACCAAGTAAATCTGTGGAAAATTAAAAAAACTAGCGCTAAAACAAAATCATCGGTCTAAAATTAAAAATAGTCAAAATTCAATTTTCCAGCAAGTTGAATCTCACTCAAATTTTGAGAAAACGTAATTTTCTGACTTTTGTGAATATCCAGGTGAATTTTGATCATGATCGATCGTGAAAATGTAGAAAAAATTATTAAGAATACGAAAAATGTGGTAAATTTAACAGATTTATAGATTTCGTCTATACATGTATTTGTTTTAAAAATCCATTTCAAACGAGCCATATATTTTCTCTCGTAATTTCTTAAATATTTATTTTAGAAGTTTTACACACCCAACATGTTAAAGGTATTGAACCTACCAATTTTTGGTCCTTCCTATGTTATCAGAAAGTTTACCCTACTTAGCCGCTAGGAGGCGTTTTACTAAAATTTCTACGTTTTTTTTTCGAAAAAAGTGCTGGAAGAGGTGTTTTTGCGAGCTCAATTCAGAAAGTTTGACTTGTACAAAGTTCACGTGTGGTAGTTTTGAAAATCGCAATTAACCTCTTAACTGTCATGGTCCTTTTTGTTGTTTGTTTTGTGAAGAAATTTATTAAAATCAGTCCGCACAAATTATTTTCACAAAACAAACAATAAAAAATCCGTTAAAAACGGATTGTTCATTTTGATTGGCCAATTTCCCCATATAATCGTTGTTTGCTGCGCGAGTTAAAAACCTTAAAAAAATACATTTAGCTACAATATTCTAATTAAGTATATTAATAAATTTTTAAACCAGCAGTCAGGGGCTTCATAACCCGTTAAAAATTTAAAAATTTATTTACTAGTTTTAGTGCAATGATNAAATGAAATCAGCCCACATGTGGGCTGAACGGACCATGACAGTTAATTTACTTGGTCAAAACGAACCGAGAATTTTCGAACTCGATAAAAAATGAGAGCCATCTAAAGTCCGCAACTAAACACTATGTGTTGCAGTGGCGAGTCGGGGTTCAGGAGGTTGGTGACCTAAACGGCGATTATTTGAATTCCGTATTTTTTCTGGCGATTGAAGTTAACCTGTATATTCACCATGCTTCCTATGACCATTTACGTTGATAATAAGTAAAAAATCTAGAAATTATAAGCCTTTTAGTTCATAAAATGTAACTCATATTTTAAAGATATTTTATGGTATTTTGCCCGCAAATTTTTTGTTGCAGTATTATTTATGTTGGAATACACTATAAGTATCAAACAAATTGATCTAAGAAAGTAGACAAAAAGTTTTAAGGACCGGTCAATCATGTTGTGTACAAACTAAACTCAAAAATCCATATACACAGGGTGCGCAGTTAACCGCCACCCTCTTAACCGCCACTTTTGCAGTTAACCGCCANAGCGCCTGCATTATAGAAACATTTGACCGAAAAAAGGAAATCAATACCACCAACACTGTTCACGTGATTGGCGCCTCAAAATCAAATTTTTGACAAGTTCAAGTTAATCTGGGGGATCGGTGGTGCTACTTATGACAACTTTGATACAGCCATGTTAAAGTACAAGCTTGGCTCTCTTAGCAACATAATAAAATAATGTAATCGTATTTGTGGAACGGTTTTTATAGCGTTTTCTCCGAATGTAAAGTTTGTAAACAACATGACTGACCGGTCCTTAAATAAAAATAATCAAAATTTGAAACTGAAAAATAGTAAAAATTTCTAAATTTCGAAAAAATCACGTATGTCTCTTCACGCCAAAACGTCCACGGGCGCTCCCGATAAAAAAAATATACTTTTTTTTGTATTGATTGATTCAAGCACACATTAGTCTATATACAACCATAAATTATGGGCCATAATTCAACATGATTATTTTGATGTTTTATTTAACTCTCAGGGGGAAGGAGTTTTTGGGAACCCGTAGGGGGAAAGTGCGTGTAAATAAACACGCACTTAAAAAATTCACAATAATTCGCAATAATTCAACAAAACTGGTAAAGCCAAGTTTTAGAGCTCGTCAAACTACGTCTATCTGATTATTCAGAAATTGATTTGGGACACCAGGGCCCCCTAGAGAACTGTTTGAAATCTTCAACCTTCGCAAAAAATAACACCGCCAATCGAATTGTCTCGAAAAGTTGAGGGGGGGTCACCAATACCCGTTTTGCCCTACGGGGCCTCCATATGCCTTAAATTGACGAAAAAAGCATGTTGCGTGTCTATTTACACGCACTTCCCCCTGGGAGTTAAAATGAGAAAAAAATTATTAAATTGAATTTTGATTTAAAAGTTCACCTCTTTCCCGCATAATCTCGAATAAAGTAATTTAGTTAGAACTTATAACGTTATTTAAAAGCACTTACAAACATAATACGTTATTTCAAACCGGTGGTACGACGTTTACCGGTATTAATTACCAGTTAAAATCTGACCGTTATTGAAGTACAGAAAACGGTAAAAACTTAAACTCGTTTGAAATGAAGCCTTTTTTATTCAATCGAATATTTACGGCGGTCACAAATACACCATCATTTGAAATACAGTCCTTACCTAGTTAACGGGTATCTTGAAATCAGAAAATGGTACCCGTTAACGGTACTTTCTTAAAAACCATATCGTGGAAAAGGCATCAAAAATAAACGCGGAAAAAGTATAAGGAGTTAAAGACATTAAAAAACGGTGAAAAAGGATAACGTTTACAATGAATAAATATTAATTTGTATAAAGTGCATTTTGGATACAGTATGATTGGTTTAAAAAGCATTTTGGATAAAGTATCATGTGTTTAAAGTGCATTTTGGATTGGGTATTATTGGTTAAAACTAGATTTGACATAACATGGAAAAGGGATAACGTGGAAAAGGCATCAAATTTTGATGCCTTTTCCACTTTATCCATTTTCGCGGTTAATCATTTTTTACGTTATACACCGCCTTAGGGTTCATCAGGCCACTTTCGTCTTCCAAAAACGGCCTGATAAACCCTCTGGCGGCCTGATAAACCCCAAGAGCGTAGGCGCAAAAGCTGGAAAATGTGCAAAACAAGGTGGCCTGATAAGCGCACGAGCGAGAAATTGCGCAATACAAATTTGTTATTATGCATGTATAACCAATCAGAGACCTGCCTGATAAGCGCACGAGCGGGAAATTGGGGAAGATAAATCGGTTATTATCTAATGAGAGACCGGCTTCGGAAACCAACAAGCGGGAAATTTTTAGATCGTATCATATTACTTATTGTTTAATCTAAGTTTATTGTAAAAATATTTCATTATAAATAGCTTATTTACTGAATTTAAAAAAGGTTTAAAATCATATATTGGACAAAAAAGTTAAACAATTTTCGTACCATTATTCATTTCGGTTAGAAGAGACATCTTAGAGTGTATGAAGTTAAATCCATATATCCGAGTGACCGGATACTATTTGTTTCTCACACATAGAGCTCGATAAATGCAGGTTCCCGAGACGGAGCTACCCNAAAATAAAAGCGGAAAAGGTATAACGTGTAAAATAATAACGTTTAAAATGGATAAGGTCTAATTGGTTAAACGTGGATTTGGTCTCAAGTGGATTTGGCATAACGTGCAAAAGGTACCAAATTTTGATACCTTTTGCACGTTATTCATTTTCCGAAAAGATTTTTCACTTGTAGTCCAAACTTTTTAACTTGTATATGCGAGTCCAAACTTCCACTCAGGTCAGTTTTTGTCGTTGAAATGGTACAATGTAGCATTGAGACAAAGCACAATTGGCAGAAGTGCGAAAAAGAATAACGTGGATAGGTATCAAAATTTGGTACCTTTTACACGTTATCCCATTTCTTGGTTGGTCCTTTTAAGAAAGTACCGTATAAACTTATATAACACGTGGCCTGATAAACCCTTAAGTGGCCTGATAAACCCTCAGTGGGTGGGCGGGATAGGCGAAAAACGTTTTGGAAAAAACAGTCGCCTGATAAGCGCACAAGCGGGCAAAGTGGCGTGATAAAGCGGGGCCTGTTAAACCCTCAGGCGGTGTACACAATTTCCTGTTTAGTTTTTAACTCCCAGGGGAAGTGCGTGTAAATAGACATGTTGTTTTTTCGTCGATTTAAGGCATACGGAGGCACCGAAGGGCAAAACGGGTATTGCTGACCCCCCCTCAACTTTTCGAGAACATTCGATTGACGGTGTTTTTGTGTAGGTTGGAGATTTCAAACAGCTCTCCAAGGGGCTCTGCGGCCCAAATCAATTTCTGAATAGTCAGATCGACGTAGTTTGACAAGCTATACACCTTGGCTTTACCATTTCTTTTGCAATAATTATTACAAATTATTATGATTTTTGAAGAACGTGTTTATTTACACGCATTTCCCCCTACGGGTTCCTAAAAACTCCTTCCCCCTGAGAGTTAATTAGACAAATATTTTTTATTTTCATAAACGGTATAGAACTACACCACGTCACGGGTTATCTTACCACTTTTTGGCTCAAAACGTTAATTTAACATGTTCTCTTGGAACACCATAAATAAATATAGTCGAGCGTTTGCGAATGCGCGCAACATGCTTATGGCTTTGAACATCTACAGGCGAGTTTGGTTATTAGGTCGGCCAGTAAGGTCAAATCAATTTTAGAACTAAGGTAAAGCCAGTTTTTTTTTTGTTTATGTTTTTTGAGAAGCATGCTTTTAGGGAAAAAATCTTTAAAATCATGTCTTTTTACGCTTTTTTTTTTGAATAAAAACTCCATGCATTATCCAAGAGTCTGCCCAAAGTTCACATTTTAGGCACTACGCTACTTTTTTGTTAACAGTTGTTACAAGAAGTTGTAGATTTTAGATCAATAAGTTCCGGTACAAATGTAGAGTTTGCCGACAGCTCAAAATGTGGCTTGGTAATATTTCATAAACGTACACTTACGGCTTTATCGTACAAATTTTGCATTAAAATTCCGCACGATAGTCAGCGAACTGGGGTGAGCGAAAGATAACAGCGCAGTGGTTAAGACGTTAAGATTGACAACAATTTAGCTTAAGAAAATTGCAAGATACCATAGCGAATGGGAAAATCTGCGGGACAACAAAGAGCGTTAACTCGACAATGTTTTATCGGAAAGATTTTACTAAAATGCTTAAAAATCAATGATAAACAGAATTTTTTACTACAAATGGCGCTTTAGATTGTCACAGGTTGCCCGATAACTGCACACAGCATGTTTAAAAATAATCTAATTGAATTTTGTTATGATAATTGGTTAGAGCATTTGGTGAAAAATAGTAAAATGCGAAACATTTTGGACCACAAAGTGTTAAGATAACCAATCTTTGTTAAGATAACTGGTGTAAACATAACGGGTTAGAGGGTGCATTAGTAAATTCTTCACTAAATCTAATACCTAAATTTTTTCACTTGTATATATTACAGTCCAAACTCCCACTAAGTTCATTTTTATACACAAATTGATGGAAATGGTACACTGTAGCATTGGCATAAAGTACAATATGTATAGAGCAGAAACTGAAAAAGGTGTAAAAAGTATAAATTATAAAATGGATAACGTGTAATAAGGATGAAATAGAAAATGACTAAAGTTTAAAAAGGATAACGTATTTCGGGTTTAAATTTGATGCCTTTTCCACGTTATCCCAATTATTCGTGAGACCTTTTAAGAAAGTACCCCGTTAATTAGGTAGGATAAAAGTGATATTTCATTTTTTGACATTTTAATGCTATTTTATTTTTATTTACATCGGGTTTGAATCAGGGAATTTTTTTCAGCGGTCCAAGTTCACCAAATCCAATGAAATAGAAGTTAACATAGTAGTAGTGTACCTGTTAACTAGGTAGGCTGAAAAAATCCATAAAATGAGTATTTTTTTTTTCAATTTTACCCTTTAATGCTATTTTATGTTCATTTTAATAGTGTTTCAAACGTGTAATTTTTTCGTGCACAAAATTTATAAAATCTGATAACATTTTTTATAAAGCAATTTGTAAAATTGTGACTGAAATTGTTGATTTGTATTTAGAAAAAATACAATAACAAACAAAAAGTAAGTGTGTTAATTCTTGAACAGAATTTAAGGTCAAAATAACTTCAAACCCATGAAACCATCAAAGCCATGATTCATGGCCGATGAAGGTCAAGCGGTCACCCCTTTTTTTATCGTTTTTGCCAATATTTTTTCCTCAGACTTTTTTTTCTCAAAAATCGGAAAAACACTATTCAGTTCCATTAACAAATTGGAAGTTTGGGACAAGTTCAATGATCTCTTGGTAATCTAAGACAAACGATATCAGTCAACAAACTGGACAAATCTATATATTACCTGAATCGTTCTTGATAACTAATAAAAAATTCGATTAAAATTCATTGTGAATTAAGGCCGCCGTAGTAACTTTTGCTATGAGACAAATTTGTGAAAGTGCATATGAGGAGGTATATTTAGATAGAAACGACCTCAAAAGATGCACAGAGGTATTTAAAATTTTTTTGTTGTAATCGCTTATTTATACACCCCTGACTAAACTTAAATTTGATAGAATAAGTGGTGATCAAAAAACTGGTCAGGCTGATCAGATAACAGGTTAGGGTTTTTTATACAAATTCTTTGTCATCACTGCTAAATACAGTCGTGAGTAATCACGAGTGATCGTGAATCACGGGCCAGGAGTAATACGTTAAATGTGTTAATGTATTTCACCAATATTTCTGAAACGTAAAAAACTTCGCAGAGAGAAAATACATCTCTAGAAAATGCCGTTCAAAACAGGAAAAAATACTAAGCTTAGTTAGTTCCGTATAAAAAATTGGTTATGGGAGAAGCACTACAGTCCCGACCATCTTGTGCGCCCTCTTGATGTGCACGACTGCTTTGTTGTGCACTTTTTCAGTAAAATTTACGAGGCTGCCAAGACTACCAAATGTTAAATTTTAAATATTCTAAATGAAAAAACATATTCCTAAATTTTGCCTCGACCCAAAATGTACCGTTGGAATCTGAAAATCGAATTTAAAAAAATGTCTGACAAACCAGTTAGGAAAAAATGTACCATTATGGCCGACTGCCTTGATATGCCCGACTGCTCTGATATGCAAGTTTTTCGGAAACGCAATATGCACATCAAGAAGGTCGGGACTGTATTATTATATTTTTGATATACACCGCTTGAGGGGTTATCAGGCCACTTTCACCTTCCAAAAACGGCCTCATAAACCCTCAGACGGCCTGATAAACCCCAAGGGCGTAGGCGGAAGAGCTGGAAAATGTGGAAAACAAGGTGGCCTGATAAGCGGACGAGCGGGGAATTTCGCAATACAAATNTTCAATTGTTTTACTGAAGTTCAATAAGTAAAAATGTCAAGTTTTATCCACGTTAAAGTCACAGAATTAAAAGCTTAATACGGAATATTGAAGAAGAATGGAGTCCTCTTTTTTGAAAAATGTTTCTTTTCGGGTTAAAAATGTGTTGCAGTTTCCGAGATGGGCCGAATCAGTCCGAATGTAGACTACATACACCACCGGCACCGTCTGAATCGGTCTGTTTTCATTTTTGGCGAACGTGTAATCCGCCGAACTTTTTCGGCGGATTAACCTTTTGCCCAATTTGACTTTCTTCTCAAATAACTTTCGCTCACTTCAACTTCTGACCAATAACACTTTAAACCAAACATACTTTATTCACATTCCACCATTATTTTTTCGGCCGATTACCCTTTTTGCACTTTACACGTTATGTATTTCAAACTTTTTTCGCGTATACTGTTATCCTTTTTACACCATTTTGCGGTGATCTTTTTGAAACCTCGAAAATCAATAAAAATAGTTGAAAAATTACATACTTCATTTTTACACTATTTTTCGTTATATCGATACAATTTAAGTTTAAACTTTCCCAAGCTTTAGGTATCTGGTGTATATGCTCAGCCTAAAAAGAGCTCCGAATCTAAACGTAAGATAACTTAATTTTGGTAAGATAACCTCTCACTGACAGGCTGTCAGGTGGTGTTTACAATTTTATATAAGCCTTTTCACTCAGATGAAAGTTAGCAAAGTAAGAAAAAGAAAATGTCATTTATCTTCGTTGTGAAAACAGACGATGCAAAAAATGGAAGTCGCAGGAAATGTTTTCAGTGCTTTTTTTAATTGAGTTATTTAGAATAACTTATTTTAGCTAATTTTATTGGAAAAGTACTAAACAGAACGAAAAAACATTAAGATTCGTTACGTTAACGGCACATGAATGCAAAATATTATCTCATCTTGTTATCTGATCGGTCTCTCATTGGATAATAATACGCAATTATCTGGCCACTATTACAAAATGTTTTTTGGACAAATTGCTCACCAGATAACTGCGCAGGGGGTGTATTTATGATTTCACGTTTAGTGGAATAAACTGGAATATTTGTCCTTGAACAACATTTTGGCCAATTTCTGCGCTAATTTAAAAAATGTGGTCAAAAACTGGAAAATCAAAAAAATCGAAATTTCAGCGACAGCGCTGAAAATGTCGAAATGGTGCTAGTTAGAACGCGTTCGATCAATTGAACACGATAGTGACAATTAAATTTGGCAATTATGCCCCCTACGCTCTTATCGTATCATAAAACATTAATTTTGAGTTTCTTTTTAGTGACAGCCAGAGTTTGGGAGTTCATCCTTGAACATGTTTACACTTACAAAAACTAACCTTGTGAACACGATTTTAGAATTTTATTCGAAAAAAATACACCCACCTGCGCTCTTATTGTACAGTGAAGCCCCGAATTCGGCTGAAACAATTATTGTTACCAAATTTGTTGTCCATTTTCCTTCTTAATTTTCCTTCTAACAAACAATTTTGCGTGAGTTTAAATTGAAAGCATGAATTAACAAAAAATGAAGTGAAACATAACAGCGTCAGTAAACTTCGTTATACATGAGTCAATTCAATTATATATTACAAGCCACGCGGTGAGTCACTTGCGTGGCTAAAGGACGCTAGCCAATAGGCGTTGCTTGTAATTCACTTACAGACCCTCCGCGCCTTCGGCGCTGCGGTCTGTAACTGCTTATTACATACGCTATATTATATATATGTAATCTATAGCCTATATAAATTCTAATTTCTAACTATCTGAAACAAAAATGTGGTGAAACATAACGGCGTAGGGGATGTACACGTGTAATAATATTGTGTTAATACGAAAATTTCATTAATTCTAAAGAGATTCTAAAATCGTCCGTTTCCATTTAGCTCAAAGCGTTCGCTTGATATTTATACTTATCAAAAACTTTATTAAGTCAAAAAATGGGCAAAACATAATGGCGTAGGGAGTGTGTTATATGTGTAATAATATTCTAGAGTTAAATTCGCAATTTCCATAAAAGAGTCTAAAATCGCTGCCCGTTCCCGCTTAGCTCCAACCGTTCTCTTGATATTTAGATTAAAGTGAAAATGGGTGAACGATAACGGTGTAGGGGATGTACAAGTGTTAAGGACGTTGATGACCTTAAAGGCAATAATTTGAATTC
>SCLG01001180.1:0-15857 GCA_004367875.1 Oikopleura albicans
CTCGGTGGGAAGGCCGTGCTCGTCAAACTCGGGCACAATGGGCCGCTCGTCAACCGAATAGGTATACACTTGGGTATCCCCATCGTGCGTTTTATTTTCCATCTGGTAAACCGTTCCATTTCCGGGCAGTTGAATCAGTTCCCATTCAAAGCTGAATTTAAATCGAAATTTGTAGCCACCAGGTGCCGTCACATAAATAACGTCTAGCTCGTCTGCTTTAAATGTCCCTTCCAGTTCGCTCAGCGACGTTCCATTGGTCAAATCGCCGATATCGATGCTGTACACTTCTTGTGTTTCTACTGTAGTTGTGGTCGGTTTGGTTGTAGTGGTTGTTGTTTTCGTTGTGGGTATTGCTGTTGATGTCGTTGTCGATTTTTGGTGCCCACATTGGTCATGATCGATTTTGTAGCCAAATTGGAAAGCCTCGCAACCATCATCTGGGTTACCGTTGGCGTCGATCCAAGCATTGCCACAAACACACATGCCATTATTACCGCACTTCATCCAGTACTCATAGTACGCCCCGCAGTCATCATCACTGGCGCATTGCTTACAGAGGGACACCTCATCGCCTAACTCCCGAATGTCGCTCATTTCCGAATTGCCCTGCTGATAACTTTCCGCGTTTTCCGAATAGGACGTAAAAGCCGAATAGCGCCGGTGCCGAGACAAAACCGCATGCTGATTACAGTATGGCCCGTACGCGACCCGATTGGCCACGATATAAATATGATCCTCGTCACTTTCCGCGCAATTTCCATTTTCGGTTAAATCATGGAGTTTTATTTTTATGCGAGAATTTGGTGCCGAAGACGTTATCCGATAAATGCAAGCATCCCCATCGCCATCTAGCGTCCCTAAATCGTCAACCATATGACCTTGATAATCGTCCAGCTCGCCACATATTCGACTTCGCTCAACATCTTTTCGAAAACTCGCCGGATCCAGTCCATAAGTCGAATTTATCACCAGGGTTAACAGACCTAAACAATATGTTAGAGATGACTATGCCAAAGAAAAAAATTCCCTAAAAGCGATCTTCTCCAAAATAGGTGTTCTCCAAAGTAGGCGTTCTCCAAAATATGTGTTATCTAAAATCCTTTTTGTTCTCCAGTTAGAGTTCTCCAATTCCTCATATTTCTCCAGATTTTCTAAAATGATGCGCAACGGAGATTCTGGAATTCAAAAATTTGGGTATACACAGGTTAAGCATTTAACCGTCCACTAAAATTTTTTCAAAACTGGACGGTTGAGCCGGTTCCGGACGGTTAAGGGCCGAATGCGTAGACGATTTTTTTGGGAAATTCAAAAATGAACTGGACGGTTAAGCAAAAATAGGGTCGACCGTTAACGAAAAATAGTCATCTTTATATAAGAACTTGATCTCCTATAACACGTCACGTGTTACACGTGACTCTTTTCTATGACTGTTACTTCTTATTTTTTACACTTTTTTACTTTTAAATTGATTTAATTTTTGAGAAAATTTTCAAAATAATTTACTGAAGAACGGACGGTTGATAGAAACTGGACGGTTAAGGGCATGCAAAATAAAATGGGGTGTCAAAATTTGTATTTTCGGGAGTTTGGGCGACCATTGATTGGCAAGTCCTATATTAAACCAAAAATGGTCGCCATATTACTCTGAAAACCGCGAAAAATCAGAAAATTTCATTTACATTAAAAAATTCAGTTTTCAATATTTTCTGTATTTCGCAAAATCAGACTGTGCCAACGCAAGTAATGATGGTTTCCACGGGAATTTGGGCAAATACTAGTAGGAGTTGCTAGTAAGAAACTGTTTCGGAATTTTCAAGGTGTAAAAGCTAACTATGTAATTATTAATTGGAGGTTATGTTCTTCAACTTTTCCGTACATTATAATTTATAAAGTATTATTCTCAACGTCAGTCATTATTACACAAATTTTACATTCCAAAACGTTCAAAAATACGCAATTTGATTATCGCCGTTGTACCCGTACATATAAGTTGCCTAATTGAAGAAATTAAACTTCATTATTGCATACGTGTGCGTTCTCGTTTCACAAAGCTACAGTTTATCACCTTTAACTCCCAGGGGGACAATGGTCCATATTTGGACCAAACGCCTTAAATCGACCGAAAATGATTGTAAACCGGGCTTAATCGAAAATCGCTGAAACAGGGGTCTCACCAAATTTTATGAGGAACAATATAAAACATACAATGAAACTAATTTTTTTGCTCAAAATTCGAGAATTCGAAATTTCTCGGACCCGTTCCAAATCGGCGATTTTCTATTTTTGCTCATTTCGTCATGAAAACATGAAAATATGGAAAAACCCTGAAACAGGTGTCGACTCATTTTTTGAGAGCTTTTTTTGGGATTTTTTTTTTGAAGTCCCCATATGGGTACCTAAATTTTCAAATTTGCTCAGATTCAGCTCAAATTTTTTAAAATGACGTATTTTTAATCAGTGAGTTCATTTTTGAAGTCAAATCAAAGTATAGAAATCTTCAAAGGCTATCAGATAAGCCCTGTGAAAAAAATGTTGAATTTTGAACGAGTGCTTAAAAAATTGAAAATTAACCCAGTATTTTTAGATTTGAATGATTCGACACCTGTTTCAGAGTTTTTCCATATTATCGTGTTTTCAGGATGAAACAAGCAAAAATAGAAAGTCGCCGATTTTGAACGCATCCGAAAATTTTCAAATTCTTCAATTTTTTTATCAGAAAAAACAATTTCGTTGTATGTTTTTTTATTGTTTCTAATAAAGCTTTACTAGACCCCTGGTTTAGCGATTTTCGAGCGATTTTAAATGCGGTTTACAATCATTTTCGGTCGATTTAAGGCGTTTGGTGCAAATTTGCACCACGGTCCCTCTGGTAGTTAACAATATACTCAACCAATAACTAAAAAATATTCTCAATGTTAACTTAACAATATACTTTAGTGTTACCTTAGGTGAAAATCTTCAAGACAAGTGGGCATTACTTCAAAAAATGTTAACTCACGTGCAAACTATTAACGCAAGTGGTTTACCGGTGTACAGTAATCTTTTAAGAACTCTAAGTTAATCAAAAATATAATGCTATTTTGACGAGTTTTATTTTTACTTGCTTACAAATCTAAAAACTGGCCCACGTACAGCCATCGTTTTTTAGCACCAAGTAAAACATGTGCAAAATTGGATTTTAAAAGCAAAGTAAAAACTATCCATTCAGATTGTTGGTCATTTGTGCAGGTGCGTCCTTAATGAGTCCACTTGCTCAATGACGCCAATAATCTCGACGAGTTAACCCAACGTACTTGCGTCAAAGTTTATCGTTACACAGACACAACCTGCGCAGTTATCCAGCAGGTTTTCCCGCACGTGCTTATATTGATATAAAACCCTGTGTAGATTTTTCTGTGTGAAGACGTCGGATAACTGCGAATCCGGTACGCGATTTTTAAGCCATTATTAGGGTTAGAAATTCTATTACAGTTGGTAACGTAACGAGTTGACACTTTCGTTTCCAATTTTTTCGTCAAAAAATGTCAACTTGTTTCACTTTGTCAACTTGTTACGTCACTTATGCCCCTTTTTTGCCTATTTTTGTCCAAAAAATGCTAAAAAACTGTCAACTTGTGGGGAACTGTCAACTTGTTGTGTGTCAACTTGTTACGTCACCAACTGTAAAGTATATACACCAATACATACGGTATGACCGCCACCTGGGATATGAAGGACCCGAAATAGAAAAGTGAGCGACTTCATTAATCAGTTATCTTAACACTTTTTGGACCAAAACGTATTGCAATTTCCAATTATCTTACTAAATCCCCTACCTTATTATCCTAACAAATTAAACTAACAGATTATCATAACAAATTAACGGAAAATAGGCTTAAAAAAGAGATTCAGGTACATTTGGTACAAAATAAACTTGGGTGTGGGATAAAAAATTGAAATAATTAGGCCGTGTACACTTGGTGTGGTAACGAGTTGAAATGTAACAAGTTGACAGTTTTTAACGAAGTGACACTTTTTTGGAGTTTTTTTTGGGAAAAAATAGGTCAAAAATGGCCAAAAGTGACGGAACGAAGTGACAGTTCGGAACGAGGTGACAGTTTTTGACAAAAAATCGGAAACGAAAGTGTCAACTCCTTACTACGCCAACTGTATATGAGTTTATCGATTGAAAAAGTATGAGTAAATTATATTCTGTCCGTTACGAGAAAAATGTCCTAAAAGCGCAAAGAAAGTATTTTGTTGTAGCCATCTGCCATCATAAATGGTTATTAGGCCAAGAAACGGGATGGTTACAACAGGAGCATGATATACCCTAATTTCACACTGCAGTAAGTTTAATAACCCGTTTAGGCGCCAATTATGAAATTTTTGCGAAAAAAACATTTATGAAATTTAACTAAGTATAAGACATAATGTCTAGAGCATTTTTCTAGTTGACAAATTCATATTCACCACGTAACCAGTTATCTTAACAGTTGTTTGGCTCGAAAAGTGCTAAGATTATTGAATTTTGTGAAGATAATTGGGTAGGACGGTTCAAAACGTGTTACGATAACCCAACTTTGTTAAAATAACAGGAATTAAGATAACTGGTTAGGGGATTATGTATTTCAGTTGAAATTGTTTAAAGTTCTATTACATGTTAAATGTAAGTCTGAAATACAAAATTTTATAGATTTAATATGAATTTAAATTTTGATAAAATAAAAAAGTTTTGACACTATATTAACATGTCATGAAAAAAGTTACGGAATTTTTTTTCCTACAAAAAAATGGAGGACACCCTAAATACCTAACATGGGCGACCAAGAGAGAGAAAAGGAGGCAAGCCAATCAGAGAGCTCCTTTTTAACCTACTTGAGGTGATACTAGGGACGTCACGCACAAAATCGAAACATTTTTCTTTTCTTTTTTGAATTGACAAACTATATTTAGATTCTTTTTTTATACACATTCTAATTTTTTCAGGAAAACTTTCTGTAAAAACACATTATTCACTTTGAACACTAAGCCTTTATGTACTATGGAAGCAATAAAAGCAATAATAATAATAATAGCAATTTGTGACCGTGAAAGGCCTTTTGGAGTGAAAATTTTACTATGAAACGTGCCTCCTTTTTAACTCGCAGGGGGAAGTATGCACACGACTTGGTTTTTCGTCAATTTAAGGCATAAGGATGTCCCGTAGGGCAGAATTGGTATTGCTGACCCCCTTCAACTTTTCGAGAAAATTCCATTGGCTGTATTTTTTTGTGTAGGTTGGACAATTCAAACAGCTCTCTAGGGGGCCCTGGTTGCCCAAATCAATTTCTTAATAGTCAGATTGACGTAGTTTGACGAGCTCTACAACTTGGCTTTACCAGAATTATTGCGAATTAATGTGAATTTTTAAGTGTGTGCATACGTGCACACAATTTTCCCTTACGGGTTATCGAAGAGTCCTTCCCCTGAGAGTTAACTTTTGGATATAAACACAAAAAGTTCTAGTGGATAACTTATGCCATAATTGTATTCAATAAAACGTGGATCCAGTCGTTACTTCTTGTTTATTGATTTAGCTTTAACTCTTACCTATAATTTGAACTACATTTGCCGTATACAAACCTATACTCCTAAATAAAAAAAAATTATGCAATTTTGATCTCCTGTTTCCGTGAATCGTTCTTTGTTGTGATTGAATTGCCGAATGTTGCCCAATCACCGGATCGTCTCGAATTGCCCAATTTTGTCGAACTTCCGAATTTTGTGGAGTTATCTCATCTAAATAAATACATTAATGATCAAAAAACTGACAACGTGAGTGAACCCGCTCCTTTACGAACACCATAATTTGATGAATAAATTTCGCTGACTATTTTCTCATCATTATTTATAATCCATAATTGGCTCTAGACCCGAGTAAAAATGGCTACCCGACCGAATCTTACCCGAGTCGGGTACGGGTCTACTCGGGTAGGAGATCGGGTCGGGTACCGAGTGCCGACCTCTGGTAGGGTGGCCCTACTGGGGCCTACTATGCCCTACCCGGTAGGCATGAAGTTTTCAAGAATTGAACGGAAAAGTACACAATAGCCAAAAATGTCTGTCTAAAAGTATTTTGCCCAAGTATTCCCCGACTTTTGACCCGAGTTTCCCGGACTAAGTATTAAAAAAACTGTACTTTCGACCTGAGTCAGACTCGGGTTTTGGATCTCGGCTCAGAAACAAAAATGAGCTGTGCTGGGCTGTGATTTCGGAGTGACAAAAAATATTGAGCTGCGCTCGGTATTTCAAAATTTTAATGACTTGTGCCCGACTCGGCTGCCCAGTTCCGAGCCCTGGTCTGGAGTAAAAATGGCTACCCAATCCGTATTCTGCTGAAGTCGGGTACGGGTTTACTCGGGTAAGAGACCGAGTGCCAATTTTTGATGTCGACAATTCGGAATTTTTTTTTGCGTTGGGGTAGGGTTGGGTTTGCCCTAATTCCTAAATTTTGCGTTTCCGTTAAGTTCGGGTGTTTAGCGAAATTTTTCGTTTGGGGAAAGTTTTCGTTTATGGTTTTGGTACCCTGGGCAACACAGTTGCCAACACTGCCAGATAACCAGTGACAACATTGTAGTTGATGTATTTGAAAACTGAAAGATAACTGTTGGACCAGCAATAGTTGAAACAAAAAGTTAAGGAAAAAATATATTGCAGAAACTTTTTTTTCCTAATTACAGGAACCCAGAAATATTGTAAGCGTAACACTTTTATTGTTCCGCGCTGCCAATTTTGATTGAACTCGTTAGAGAAAAAAAAATAAGCCATGACCACCAAATTTTTTCAAAAAAACTGTTTTGGCCAAAATGTTCGTCTTGAAAAGTTAGCTTTTAAGATTTTTCGAAAATCAAGATCAAGTTCAACGAGTCACGTGATAAATTTGATTAAAGGCCTCCAAATGGGCCATAACAACGTGAAATAACAAATAAGAATTTCTTCCTTTTTTTGTTACACTTACAATTGTGATAATTAGATCTACAATAGTAGCTCGGCCAAAAATATTATACATTTGTAGATGAAAAGGATCAAAGATCAAATTAATTTAAGATTATATTAATATCATATTAAGAATATATCCACATATGAAGTCTTTTGAAGATTTGAGATACAATAATTTCAAGAACTGAAAAATAATGTTAGTTCTATGATCTACATATTTTCGTTTATATTTTACTTAATTTTCTTTTTTACTTATACCTTACCTATTAGTTTAACTTTATAAGAATGGAGCCTTATAATTTTTATATTTTTTTTTACTTTTAAATAAAGTTTTAAACTTTTGGTTTACCAAAAAAAAAAAATGAGTCAAAACTCCGATATACCACAACCGGCAGGTACTGAAAAAAACGTAAACAAATTTGAGGTGTTTATGGAGCCCTTTTGCTTCAAACAAGGCTGGCCAACCCACGCACTACGGGCTAACTGGTCCACCTTGAGATATGAGTTTAGTTTTGTAGTTTGATAATATACCGTCTGCTTTTTAGTCAATGACACCAATTCGGAAAATGGCGAGAAACTTGGATGCAAAATTATCATCAGTGGTGGACTACTTGTTGTAGTGCTTTGTGTTGGTAGTTTTGCCGCTCTCAATGTTACCAAGTATTACGTAATAGTTGGAAAATTAAAATCGAAAGTCATAGAGCCGACCATTTGTCATGCTAAGTGGAGTTTTTTTCGCTTAGGCAAGCTACAGGCATCATTATGAATCGTATGACTCATCGGGTAAAAGTCTGATACAGTTGGTGTGGTAACGAGTTGACACATAACAAGTTGCCAGTTTTAAACGAAGTGACACTTTTTGGGAGTTTTATGGGCAAAAAATAGGCAAAAGTGACTGTTTGCAAGGAGTTGACAGTTTTTAACGAAAACATCGGAAACGAAAGTGTCAACTCTTTTTTGTCAAATTAAAACGTGTTATTATAAAACGTATTAAGATAAGCCGTTTCAGGATAAGACATGTGAAATGTCATTCTAAAACGTGGCATTCTAAAACGTGTCATTCTAAAACGTGTCATTCCAAAACGTGTCAAATTAATAAGATTCTAGAAAAGTCGTGAAAAGAAAATACGTATCAAAATAAGACGCGGGAATATGAAACGTGTCAAGATAACACGTGACAAAAAAGAGGTGTTTAAGCATTCCATTACAAACCGTGTCAAGATCATACGTGCAAAATAAGCCATTTCAAAATACGGTGGGCGTTTTTTTTTCCGTTCGTAAACCTTGTAAGTGTTATATCGTCCTGATTTTAAAACGATAAAAAAATTTTTTAGCGGAAAAACATATTTCTCCTTATTTCTCCATATTTCTCCTTGCGTCACTTAAGAGGGGATAGACTGTAATACAAAATCAAGGATTTGATTTTCCTTTCGGTGATTGGCCGAGCGCGCTCAAAAAAGACCAGTGACAGGCCAGATAGGCTTCAGACGCGCTGTCAAGCAACGTTACCAAAAACTGGTAACATTATTTATTTTTTTTGCGTTTGAAAATCACTGCGATAATTCAAATTTATATCTGGCTTTGCTGAGTACCCATTATACCATCATGAAATTTATTAAAATTAAAAACACTGAATTTAATTTTCCAATAACTCAGAAAAGTCAAATTAACGATTCGACAAATTTAAAAGGGCATATATTACTCGGCAGTGGTAACATGCATTTTGTACTCGACCATTGTGCATGCTCGCAAGAGGACGCAAAGAAAAAATGTGAATATCAAAAAAATCTGTAAGTTCATGAGGAAGTGTTCAGTGGACAATATTAGGTTGACAGCGCATGATTGTCCGTGCCATAAAAAAAAAGAAATTGTTACTTGTTGTGTCACGTTGCTATGGTAACGCACCCAATCAAAAATGGCACCGCGAGACAATTAAGGTGTTGCGCGAACAATATTTTTTTTAATCTTTGAAAGTTCTACGTCGAATAAATACACCATTATAGAGAGGGGGTGCGTATTAAGACTTGGTTAATAATTTTTGAAGAACGACCCTTATTAAGCACACCAACCCTTTATAAGCACACAAGTTTAGTGTTGTAACTGCAAGTTTTTTACGTTTTTGTGCGTACATTTCATTTTAACAGTTTTAAGACTAAATTTGAACAATAATATTTTGATCGATAAATGTGACCCTTATTTAGCACTACCGACCCTCATTAAATAGAAGAGATCCTTATCAAGTTCCCCCTCTGTATTTTTAAGGTATGTTTAGAACTGAATGGTTGTTCGATTTGCTCGTTAGTAAAGACACTTTCGATCGGTATTCGGTAGAGCAATCCAAAAATCAAGTCGGTTTTAAAATTGAGGACGATGTTCCACAAACGTGCGCACTCACAGACAATGGACAATTTGGCAGGATTTTTGTAGTTTTGAGGCACCTAATACCGGTTGAGTTTCATGAAAATCGGCCGAGTATTTCTAGTACAGTTCTCGTCCCCGAAGCGGGTGGTTTTCTTTGACAAAAAACCACCCGTTTCGAGGACAACCACCCGTTTCGGGGACATCAGTGATTTTCAAAGTTAAAAATCTTCATTATTATATATTTTTGCTTTTAAATTGTTTAAAATCACTCCCGATATCCCTTAAAGTATAGTCTTTAACACATTTATTTTTGTTTGCCAATTTTAAAAAAATCGGTCATGGACGCTTACCTTGTCGGTTTTTTGGGCATATTTTTTTCTCATAATAATCTGAAAAAACACCCGTTTCGGGGACAACCAACCGTTTGGTGGACGAGGACTGTATAACGTGTTGTTTGGAACTGGGGTGCCCCTACTTACTCCCCTCTTAATAAATGCCGCATTTAGGGGGCACCCCAGTCCAAATAAAAAAGAGGAAAATCACTCTTTATATCATCTTAAAATATGCCGACACGGTATCCTAGAAACGCTCGTCCGATTTTCATGAAACTCAGTTTATAGTACATTCGTTGACATAATATTTGAATCGTTATTTCACGAAACAAATTGCAAACAAATTGCAAACAGTAATAACTTCATTGTGAAAAATCAGAATTTTAAACGTATCTCGGAGAATATCGTAGAAAGGTTTTTTTCTACCAGAATTCGACGAAAAACGTTTTATTCAAAATGCCGTTCAATAACTCACAGCGCCGGTTTCGCGAATTTTTTTAAGGATTTGCCGCCTAACTACAATTTTCCTATTGCTCTTAGTGCAGAAGATCCTTCGTTTCATGGTTTTTAATTTAAATTTATATTAGCATTCATTTTCAATGGAATCTGGTGGAGATGTTGTTTAAAATATACAGTCCCTAGTAGGGGACTCCATACTCATCAGTGTAACGACGAGTTACATAATAACGAGTTTTCAAAAACACAAAAAAAAAATATTTCAAGATAGCCCATCGAAGGTCGCCGATCGAACGACAATAAAAGGGTTTTGTCCAAATTATCACGAATATGCCCGTATGGGTTAGGGTCCTCTTGAAAGTAACGTTTGATTTTAAGGGAACGTGTCTCTATGCCGTATTTCAACAACAACTTTCGAATGTTCTTATTGTGAAAATATTTGTACGATAGCTGCTGAAGGCACCGTCGGAATCCGGATAATGTGTATTCTAGAAAAAGCGTAATCCGCCGACAGTTCATGTGCCATGGTATGTTTATCTTGGTATAAAAAAAATAAATTTTTGATTTATACATACGGGCGAGTTTCGCGACAAAAACCCGCTAAATAACTACGCAGGGTGCCCGATAAATGCGCAGGGCAAAAAAACTTGCTCGATAACGGCACGAGCGGGCAAACCCGGCCAATAAGTGGACGCCCGATAACTGCGCACGCGGTGTATATTTTCAGCAGTTAACCCTTTCTTCAAAACACACATTGTTCCAATTCCGTCGGTGCCCCACTGAAGACGAAAGCCCAAGATATATTCTCTGTAAAAAAGAGTTTGTGAAACCAAGCGGCGAGCTGCTCAAGGGTTCCGAATATGGCAAAAAAGATTTAGGAGAAAACGAATCGACGGAAAGAATCACCAAAAGCGAGATTTCCAACGATGACTCGTGGACAAACATTACAGAATTTGCTGGAACGTGTTGTAATCCCTAAGGACCGACCCGCGGGTACCCGTCGTAGTTTTTTTTTATAAACATCAAATTGTGATTTCCGAAAAATTTAAAAATGATATTTAGCTCGTTTCGTGTTTATGCTTGTTTCAAAAGATTCCTTGATAATTTTTTTTTTTCAAAATTTAAAATATTGTTCGATTTCACATCAAATTAACGTTATTTTGAGAAATATGTCCAATCCGAAAAATCCCAGAAATGTTTGTTATAATATGCTAATCTAGGTTAATCTACCTAGGTAGGTGTTCAATCAAGTTGTATTCGTAATCGTAACTATGAATAACCTACTATGAATTCGACAAAAATATACTGCAATCTGAAATCTCAATGGTGGTTATAATGTTCTTGTTTTAAAATAGGTTTTCTTGTCGGAAATTTAGACAAAATTAAACTTCGTTTGTAAGTTCAAAATCTGAAATGCTGTTCCAATAAAAAAAAGCACTTAAAAAATTCACATTAATTCCTAATAATTCAAAAAAAAACTGGTAAAGCCAAGTTGTAGAGCTCGTCAAACTACGTCGATCTGACTATTCAGAAAATGATGTGGGCCACCAGGGCCCCTAGACAGCTGTTTAAAATCTCCAACCTACGCAAAAAAAAATAACACCGTCAATCGAATTTTCTCGAAAAGTTGGGGGGGTCACCAATACCCGTTTTGCCCTACGGGGCCTCCATATCTCTTAAATCGACGAAAAAACGAGTTGCGTGTCTATTTACACGCACTTCCCCCTGGGAGTTAACGTGGATTTCCTTTTATTGTCATACTTACTACCACTGACCCCCCAGGATGACTTGAACTTGCGAAAAGCTGAACATATAACCGTCAATCACCTGAAGTGATTTCGTTTTTTCGATGAGAGCTTTTTATTAAAACGACGCAACTTATTATAAAACGTTTTTTTTTAATTTCGAAAACAAAATACAGTCCCCACCCCAAATAGGTAACAACATCCTTCTGAAATTTTTGTTACCTATTTGGGTTATTGTTACCTATTTGGGTAATTGGGTTTTCTAAGCCAAAAAATGGCCTTTTTGATGATTTATTTACGTAGTAGTACTACTACTGTAGTAGTTATTATGTATCGAGAAAGGAAAACCCATTTTAGTTTGGGTCTTGAATAAAAAAAATTATTGTTTCTCATAACAGAATCTTGTTCTACTGTGTATCTGACTGTGTTTTTTTTTATTTCATTTTTTTTCGACAGGAAAATTTTCATCACAATTGCAATTAATTCATCTTCGATAACGTATATATACAGAGAGGGTTGGTTATAAGATCAAGGTATAAAAACTGACTTGACCTTGTAACCAACCTGAAATTTTTTCCCACAATAAGACCCTAGTGCTGGGAAAAAGTTCAAAAAGACATGATTTTATAGAAAAAAGTGACTTGACCTTAGTGCAAAAAAGTGACTTGACCTTATAACGGCATAAATGGGTGATCTTATAACCAACCCCCTCTGTAGAATTGTGAAAAAAAATTGTTACCTATTTGGGTAATTGAAATTTGAAAAAAAAGTTGTTACCTATTTGGGTAATTACGTCATTTGTTACCTATTTGGGTGTTACCTATTTGGGGTGGGGACTGTATATCCAAAAAGCGCTTCACATGGGAAAATCATATAACTTCGTGGCCTTGAAAACAAATGATATCAAAAAAAAAACGATATCAAAAAAAAAATGATATCAAAAAAACGATATAAAAAAAATGATATCAAAAAACGATATCGAAAAACTCCATATAATTGTGCATAAAAAGTTAGTTAGTAAGAGACCGAAACAAGTAAATCAATCGCACTAACATGTTTTAACAGTACTCGAGTGATTGAATGCGCTTCGAAATAATTGGAGCCATTCTTAGATAGTAGAAGAATTCGAAGTTCAACCCAAATATAAAAATGACATAAACAAGCAGGGAGTCAGATAAAGCCGCAGTATTTTTTGAAAAAAAAACGGCCGGATAAACCAACAATTGAGCAATGTGGTTGAAGAAAGGCAGATGAACCCATACGGGGTGTAGAATCAAAATGAAAATGAACGAAAGCGAGTCCAAAAAAAAAAATAACATTTTGTGAATTTCCAGCTACTGTAGTGCGTAGACGGAATACCTATTTAGGGTGCCTGATAACTGCGCAGGGTGTAGGCTTATTTTGTATACGGCGTCGAATCTTCCTTTGCTGTCTTATTGTTTTTTTTTTCTTTTTTTCATTTCCGATCATTTATGGTCACTTAGAACTAGAAAAAAGTAAAAACTAAAAAAAAAGTGAAAACTAGAAAAAAGGTGAAAACTAGAAAGAAAGTGAAAACTAGAAAAAAGGTGAAAACCGGAAAAACCGGAAATGGACAAATGTAATCAAGCTAAAAAACCGCCGTGTCAAACTTAGCCGGAATCTTTTTTTAATTTCAAAAATTCTTATTCTGGAAGGCCAAATCCGCTATAAGTGTCAAGAGCACTTTAAGGGTAGTACGGTCGATTTGTTTACAAAAAAATGCAAAAAAGAAAGGCTTCCTGGAGACAGGGCATAATTTCATTATATAAGTTTGGGAATACTATGAGAACCTATATCCATCCTTTGTGATTCATTTCCGGTTTTTTGCGGAACCATAACTATTGGCAGTGAACTTCAGTCAGACCGGAAACTTGGCACATCCGGATTTTTAAAACAATATAACGAAGTAATGGCTTTATAGATTCAATTGCGTTTATTTGCAAACCCTTCCTATAACAATAAACTAGTGATTCTTTAGAGGAATTTCAACAATAATTTTTTGTTCGTGAAATAATGAGTTTTTATTGTTTTTTTGAACTTTCAACTCAAAACAAAATATTTTTTTGGACAAAATCTAAAAATGTTCTCTAACGAAAATCTTGACAAACAACTTGCAATTGGATATAAAAAAGAATAAGATTGTTACGGTTTGCCGTATTAACGGAAGATTGTTTAATGTATTTTCGGGCACCATTTTTGGAGTAAAAATGATTATATATGGTGTTTTTAGCAAATAATGCGGTCTTCTTATCAAATTAATTGTGTACTTGCGTTGAAGTCTTACAATGATTATAAAAGTAAAATAAACTGGAGCGAAATAAACAAACAAATTTTAGCAAGGACCACTAATGTAAACGATCTCGTATTTCACCCAATATTTTCAAAATTTGAAATGGTCAAAGTTTCTAGGATTTTTTGGCGGAAATAATGATTTTGTACACCAGATGAACCTTTATCTTGGGAAAGTTTGGGGCTAAATGGATCTAAGATAACGGAAAATAGGGTCATGTTACCAAGATAACGGTACATTGTGTGGGCGTATGGTTGAAAATGCGTAGGCGAATCTAAGATAATGGAAAAAAGGGGCGAAAGTATTGCGCAATACNCCACAAAAATAAAATGCGGTCTATTCTGCCGTTTATTATTCTTTCCACGCTCGTACCAGCCAGTTGGCTTTTTATGCAATTACCTTTAAAAGACGGCCTCCAAAAAACCGTCATTGATCATGTAATCCAAATGTTACTCTGGCTTTTCCAACAATGAAGAAAAATCAAAGGAAGTTTTATTGTCTCGGGCGCCCAAAACTGAGGTTTTTTATTTCTTACTTTTTAGCAATAAACTAACAAATATGTCTTTTGAGGAATACATTTTGGCTACCCTTAACGAGCGTATAATACTGATTTAATTTAGATACAGTCCCCACGCCAAATAAGTTACACCCAAATAAGTTACGAAATGACGTAATTATCCAAATAAGTTACGCTTTTTCTTTCCAAGTCTAGTTACCCAAATAAGTTACAATTTTTTTAAATGATATTTTATCTGAAAAAGTTGTCATAAAAATCGTAAAATAATGTTAAAACAGCGTGATAAAATGTGTACTTCTAGAATACAGTCCTTACTTCCAATACGGACGTTTTTGATTCTCCAAAATAGCGTCCGAATTGGGGTTACTTATCATAAAGTGTCCATTTTTTGACGGTTTTGGGGACATTTGTTCACAAAAAAGCGTGCGTGTTGTAAGAAAGCGTCTGTATTCAGTGCGTCCGTATTGAGAGTAATGACTGTAGACTTTTATTTTAGTTTACCATGGAACATGTACGAGATATATTTATGTATCGAGAAGACACTGTCCAATTATGTTCTCTTTTATAGTCTAAATTTTAGACTATACAAATGCCATTTTTAGTCTGAAAGTCTAAGGTTAAAACTTCAAATTGGATTTTGGGCTCTTGATACATACAAGTTACTAATACATTCACCTGACGCCAACAAGGCCAATTTTTAGGCTTAAAAAGTCAATTACCCAAATAAGTTACGATTACCCAAATAAGTTACGATTTTTTCAGACAGAAGTTGTAACTTATTTGGCGTGGGGACTGTATTACAACTAATGTTTTTAAAGCCTAAATATGGACAGATATATTTAGCTAACTATAGCCTTTCGGTATGAAAACCCGGCATGATTCTCTGCTTATTTGATAGATCGGGAGTCCGTAATTTGGGAAAATTTCAGTTTTTTGGCCACGGAAAAAATAGATTTTTTTTTCAATCTTATGTATAATGCAGTTTAATTTATACATGTATATAATATGTATATAACGGATATAAAAAATAGTTTTAAAAAATGAGAAGAGATAAACGAGTTGTCAGTAGAGAGCATTTTCACCGTAAAAGTATTTTCCAAATAAAAAAGGCTCTGAAACGCTAAAACGCGTATAATACGTATTCGTTCTTTCTTTTGTATGTCAAATTCGGCTAC
>SCLG01001181.1:3050-18885 GCA_004367875.1 Oikopleura albicans
TTGCTCAAAGCCTCAGAGCCAGATAGTCCCCATACGGTAAGTAGTTACACTTTAACTGTTACATACAACGTTAATTCAGTCCGTTGTTAACATCATTAACAGTCATGCGCATCTGGGGTAGCTAGCTACCCAATTTGCTCTAGCGCGCCAAACAATGAACGGATTTTTTTTTATTATTATTTTATTTTGAAGCCGTGTTCTTCTTCTCTTACTGGGTTGATTTTCAACCTTAACCCTCATCTTCCACGGACCCAAACGTAAAAACAATTTTCTAAAAAAAATATTTTTCTCCCATATAAAAACGTATTTTTTTTTTAATTTCAAATCCGTTGTCCGTTTTTTTATTATCACAAGCCGTTCTCTTTTTATTTAGAAATAAAGTGAAAATGGGTAGCTAGCTACCCAATATGCGCATGACTGTTAACATCTCTAACATCAAAAAGGATAACATTAACCCTTGGTTTCAAAGAAGTATACCTCAAAAGTAACCAGACAGCGCACGTCAAGTGAGACATTCTATCAGTGATCATAAAGTGACCCCTGATTCCACATAAATTATTTTTTAGCTCATTATCTGAAAAGATGAAAATGCAACGTTAGGTAATAAAACTATTGTACCGGGTTGTGCCACATTTGTCACATTAAAATAATCAATAATTTATTGAGTCACCCGTTGGTAAAAAAACCATACTTTACGTAATATTTGGACTTTATAAAAATTTCTGGTGTCATACGTTTCATTATTTTTAAAATTTTTCTGAGGTTTTTTTTATTTCGGACAATAATTCAATAGTGTCCGAGAGTCAAATATGCTACCGGTTGAGTTTCATGAAAATCGGCGAGCGTTTTTAGATTGTTTGACAATTTCTTAGATTGATTTGTCAGGGTGTAATTTACTTTTGTTATTTTAATCAATCGAAGAAATTTACAAACAATCAAGAAACGTACGGCCGATTTTCATGAAACTCAACCGGTAACAGATAACTGGTTGCCATATCTGGTGGTATCATCATGCCCAAGAATGCGTCTGCCCAAGAAATACATCTTTCAGCATTGTAAACTAAGTAGTAAACTTATTGATTATATTATTGAAATGTCAATATGCTTGTCTCATGATTTTGATAAACTTTCAAAGTTTGAAAATCGTCCGACAATTTTAGACAAAAACTACTATTAGATTGGAAGGTTTCCCGCCAGTTCAGTAAATTTTTTCGTGAATGGCCAAGATTGAAATAACTCGGCACCATGGTTTTGCGCGGAAAATACAAAAAAAGTTTTTCGCAAAAAAGGCAAGAAAATGCAAATCATAGAAAAAGTTTTTCGCGTAAAAAGAAAATAAGTTTTTAAATAATTGATAAAATAAATCATAATATGACTAAAAAATTGGAGACTCAAACACTTTACGATTAGGAGGAAAATAAGTAACATTTTTATTTATTTTGTTAACACATAAAGTTCTACATATAAAAAAATAATCTGGATACATACTGTACATATATGGGGTACTGTATTTGAGTTTATAAAAAACAATCGCACCTGAGATTATGAACTGTATTATAATTGTTTCACAGTGTAATAAACATTTTAGTTATGTTATTGATTATGTTATAAAAAATATCAGTAATCTTATCTCATGATTTTTGACAAATTCTCATGGTCCAAAGTTTTAAAAACATCCTAAAATTTTCGACAAAAACATAATGTTTATAAAGTTTATGAAGTCATAGATGTTGCCATCTAAAAAACTAACGCATAACTTAACTCCTGCGCTCCCGACAGTGCCATATTGCACTGTTTTGATTAATTTCGCTAATAGCTCGTAATCGATACGAGTAACCTGCATTTGGCTTTTAGGGTTCGTTTTGTGTGATGATGACCGTTATTTTCTGTGTCAAAATGCATATCCGGTTAACCGGTTATGGACATTCGATTACCGGTTTTATTATTTGGTACCACCTATTGTTGGTTAAATTGTCATTCACACTAACTCGACTACGGGGAATTCTAATTTATTAGCTATTTTTTTATAAAATGCCCGGTTGAGTGGAAATGGAAACCCGGTTACCGTGCTGAAATTTCGGCACCTCCTATTATCGGATGTCTATTACCGGTTAACCGGAAATTAATTTTGACGAAAAAATAACTATCATCAACAAACCAAGCGAATACAAAGTTCCGATTGGGGATAGCTCTTGTCAATTTCCAGCTATTAGTAAAATAAAGGAAAACAGTGCCATATGTCATTGTCGGGACCGCAACAGTGTATTAAAAATGGGGCTGTAAGAGTTAACACATACGAATCATTCGAATCATATCAGGAGCCGCATTCTGGAAACGTATAAAAAAAATTACATGAGGAAATCGAAAATATTTCTGAGATTTTTTCGGATAATAATTCAAGAGTGTCCGGAAGGCGAACATATTTTGATTTACAGATAGGGTTTTTTGGAAAATTATTGGTCACAATTTCGGCTAACTGGTTGTCATATCTGATTGTACCACATAATAATGAACTTATGCAGGTCCCTCTGGAAGATCAGTACGATTATACAAGTGTTGCATTTTATATTTTCCACATAAACTTTAACATATATTATCTAATTGTTTATTATAAACACTTATTAGAATTAATATAACGTTGACATTTAATCCTCTTGGATTGGGTACTATTTGACTGAAGTATTCGACGTATTGCACGTATTACCATTGATGAACATTCGTTTACCATCGAAGACTATTTAAAAAGGTAAATGTATCATTTTAAAAATAATGATTCAAAATTAAAATCGTGTAGCATTACAAAAACGGATTCCGAATCGGCCTTTCCGAAAACATAAATCTGTTATTATTATATACATTATTATTATATACATTATTATAAATCTGTTATTATTATATGTATATAATATTCGGGGCGTTATGAACTGATAAAACCCAACGTCCTTTATAACCGAACTGAACATTTTAACTCATCTGTCAATATTGTAAGTTTTTAATTTTCATCGTCCCAAAATTTCAGACAAAACTAATGTTAGATTCGAGGGTTCTGTGCAGGGTCATTAAATTGTTTCGTAAGTGGCCAGCGTTGATTTAACTTGGCACCGGGGTCTTTCGCAAAAAAAGGCACAAAACACATTTGCAGAAAACGATTTTTCACGGAACTACCCAAAAAAGTTTTTTTAAGCATCATCATGTTGATTCATTTCATTTGCCGTGTTATTTAAAGGTTAAACAGTCTGTATATAGAACATGTTCAATATTATACACTATCTATAAAATCTATTTGATTTTCACTATTCATATGAAAATTTCACCGGAAAGGAATAACCGGTTCTTAGTAATGATATGCTATAATATTCTATAATGTCCGTGTTAATTTCTGAAAAAACACACCTTGGTGGTTTGAAAAAAAAAACTCATTTTTTCAATTATTCATTGTAAGTACCCATTAAAAATTTGTACAAACTTTGACGTAGACGTTCCAACAACAATGGTTAACATTCTATACGTAACATTTTTATGTATTTTATTTTAAATATAATATACAAAACATTTTCCGTCTACTGTTTTCATACGACTGACTTCGTTTCTTAACCCATGCGTCATCGGTCATGCCCTTATAATGATCTGAATAAGAATACAAACCATAAAAGCTATCTTAAAAAGACTCTATCTTAAAAAGATTTTTTTTGAAAAGTTTCTACATTTAAATTTACATTTTTCGTCGATTACATTATGTAATACCGTACGTTAATTTGGCCAAAAAGAATAAACCGTGAACACTTTGTGTTGGTACTTTGGAGTCCAAAGTTTGGACTACCAACACAAAGTGTTCACGGTTTATCATTTTTGGCCAAATTTACGTACTGGTAATGTAGAAACTTTTCAAAATCTTTTTAAGATAGGTGTTCAGGTGAAAAAAGTGTTCACTCCTATTTTTTTTCAAAAAATTGAACACTTTGTATGAACTCAAAAAGTTAAATAAATACGATGACCACTACTGAAAAAAACGGTTCTTTTTTTCCAAAAAAAAGTTTATCGATGAAATTCATCGAATAATCATCCATTCAAAAACGCATTGTCGAAAACGGAATTCGTCATCAGGACCGGGAATTTTAACATGAGATACAACTTAGGCCAAGAGTACAAAACAAATTAGAAATTGGAAATAATAGAAAATATTGGTTAACTGTTTGTCATATCTGGTTTTACCACACAATAGTAAATTTATTCTCCTGAAAGTGAACTCTGAAATCCAGAAACTGTTACATTTAATATTTTTCACATAAACTTAAACATAGATAATCTAATTGTTTATTATAAACAATCATTAGAATTAATATACAGGGTGAGGGAATATAGATGCTAATCCGTTTTTTGGTGAGTTATATTCGGTCAGCGTATTCGCGAACCAAAAACGGATTAGCATCTATATTTCCTCACCCTGTAACGTTGACTTTTAATCCTCTTGGATTGGGCACTATTTGACTGAGGTACACCGTGTACCGTACTCGACGTGTTGCACGTATTATCATTGATGAACATTCATATACATACCACATTCATATACATACAACCTTACAAAAGTAAACGTATCATTTTAAAAATAATGATTCAAAATTAAAATCGGATAGCATTAGAAAAAAAGGATTAGTAGCTATACACTACTGTTATTTTATCAGTTTTACTTGGTTAACTTTTAAGATGAATAAACATGAATAAAATTCAAAATCTTCTGAAAAAACCGGTTGACAGTATAGTCGCAGTATTTATCGGTCAGCGCGTGTTACAAATGTATCATTTTTGATATTTCATGTGTGCTTAAACAGGACCCTTATTTGGCACCCTTTGGGGCCACATTAGTAATGTGACATTACGTTTTTTTTAATTTATAATAGGACTTCTATTAGATGTTAAACCTTTACTTTAGCACTTGCACCGTAATAAGTGGCATTATCCTTTTGCGTGATATTAACCGAGCCATTTTGCTCATTGAAAGTTCTGTCGTTTTATCATACATTTTTATCATTTCTCTTTCTTCATAACAAAAATGATATTGAGACTCTGAATTTCAGAGCGTTTTTTACTGGTGCTATAATAGGTTAATTTAACCTTGATTAAGGAGGTGGGTTAATTTAACCTTGATTAAGGAGGTGGGTGACCATTTGTTTACAAAACTAAAAATCGTGAAAGTGACCATTAGAAATATTTTTCGTCGTATAATCAGTTGATTAAGGCTTGTTGATCATATTAAAGTCCTTTCAAGTTCACTTGGAATCAATAATCTCGAAAATTGTGACGTTTAAAAATTTCGACCAAACACGATTCTGAAAAAAATGCTCGTACTATTAGTCCCAGTGAAATGTTCAGAAACAACTTTTTTGAAACAATCGCGGGGCCCCGATGCGTATTAACTTCTAGAATAAAAATTGGGTTAATTTTGAGCGTTTCCACACCATACCTACAGAAAAATAATATGAAAGATGTAGAACAAAAACGCTAAATCTGTTTATCTTACCAAAAACCCCTAAATCGGGTTATCTTACCAAAAAATTTCCGCCTACGCTATAAGTGGTTGACTTACCAAATTTAGGTTATCTTACTGTTCTTTAGCGTTTAAAAGAGTAAGATAACCCGTTAGGCTGCGTATATATATACGAATTGAATTCATACGGTGAATAATTATAATAATATTGAGGCAACATCGAAAACCGCTTTAAGTCTGTATAGTGACTCACTATCGTGAGTTGCTCGGCCGGGGAGTCTCGTATGACTCATGGTGACTTTATGTCACTATGAGTCATACAAGACCCTTCTAGAAGCACCCCGGCCGGGTGACTCACGAGCGTGAGTCACCAATAATCCATATATAAGGGCCGGCTGTCGTTACTGTACACACAATTATATTTATCTATTTGACTGTTTTGGCTTTAGAATAAATCAGACTTCCTCAAGAATAGATTCTATTCATTTGGTGTCAAAAATTACGAATCTACGCCATAACTTCAAGTAAGGAATCTTAGGATTCAAGCGCGAATACCTCGGTTTCAAAAACAATAACAGGCCGCAATAGAAAGGTAACTTTCCAATTGTCGCCGTCGAAACCTGTAAAAACGGTATTCAGAAAAGAGGAAGCGGAGCTTTAAAACCCTCAGCTTGAATTGTTCGCTCTTATATCACCACAAGGTTGAGAAATAGCGGTTAATTGGGATAACAACCTACCTACAGCTATTGTTAAAACACCAGTGGTTATCATTTGCATTCGCAAAGAGATATTTGAGCCTTTGAAACTTTACTGAGTTTTAGAACATAATCTCTAAGAAACAGAGATCAACCAATTGGAAAAGACCGCTCGCTATTTTCAATTTTTACTTAGAGAGAAAAGAGAGAGTATCCTGACTAATAGAATGGAGTTAAACGCTAACGCCAGGCCAATAGACGACCCAATTGCGGAAATTCCGATCAATGGACCAAAACTGCACAAGTATGGGTTCCAGGGACGAGCCATTATGCGCATTGAAGAGGCCAAAGAGTTCATACGACGGCATGCTAATGAAGATATCCAAAGACGCCCAATAATTATCATGATTCAATGGGCAACGCTGACTCACATGCAGCTGGTCAGAGTAGCACGGAAATGGATTATTCATTGCGAGCCGCAACATGATTTCATAACAAAAGCCGAGACAACTGACAACCTGAAGAAGTTAATACTCGACGCAATGGAACTTCACGGATTTGACGTTGACGCGCATGACGAAGGGATGTTGTTCCTCACTGATCAATTGTCGCCGAATTTTGCATATCTTATGCAAAGTGCTGGAGTATTGCAAAACAGCTTGAATAAAGCAATCGAGATCGTACAGCGATATCACAAGCCGACGATAATAGTCGATGATCAGATTGTTGCTAAATACTACAAGAACAAGAACGTTTCGCAACGCAAATCTGATTACCTCAGCGAAGAAGAGGAGCCAAAAAGCGACGAGCAGCCTACATCGGCTCTGGAAACTCTCAAGCGAGCGCAATATAGCTCGGATAATTTAGTAGATTTGGCTACCGAACTGGCAACGGCGACGGACAACTTGGAAAAGGATGATTTGGCAGATAAAATAACAGTGAAATCGGATGAAGTTGATAAATTATTGTCACAAACATCGATACTGGTTGCTGGACAACAAGGGGAAACTACGATGAGGATCCAGCAACTCGAGCAGAAGGTGGAATATAACGCCGAATTGCGAAAACTCGCGGAAGACGAACGGGAGACAGCTCTTAATTTAGTTGACACCATGAAAAACGAATTTGAAGAACAACTAAAGGAGCTTAAAGACCAGTTCCGACAAAAAGCTCATGCAACAGAAGTGGAAAAAGAACAAACAATTGAAATTTTGAGTGACCAAATTACAAAGTTACAACATCGATTGGACGTTATGTCGGTTAAAGAGGAACCGACTGAACCGACCGATTCGGAAAGTTCGGACAGCGACCAATATTTCGATGAGACGCTTCCGATACCGAAGTCGACAACATACATACATCGCCCGGCTAAACGTAGCAAAACCGACCTTGCTCCGTTGATTGCAGTTACCCAAGCTGCGGAGGTAGAAGATGGAGAGAAAACAGCAGGTAAACCCAGTAATAATTTTATTGGGACTCCAGCCAAGTTCGGAATGAAAATGTGGAATGAAGAAATTTCATTTTTGGAGCACTTGGTTCACCTGGAAATGGGACTATCACAAGCCAACGAGAAAGGATGTACCTTGAAAACACGACAGAATCTGATCTTAATGACCTTGCCTGCGGGATAAGAGTACGTCTCAGATTTTCTGGACACTGAATGCCGAACTACAATGGGAAAATTCCAGAAAAAACTAATCGAACTCATTTGCGGGACCAATACAGATCAGACTTCCGAATTTCTTCAAGCGAGTCGACGAGAGGATGAAAACATTTTGTCTTATTTCCGACGATTAAAATCTCTGTACTTATATTGTACGGGAAAACAAGAGACCGATTTGGAAAGCGACAAGATGGGAATCAATACGATGTATCAAAAGATCAATGAAACGTTACCACAAATTGCGAAAATTGAGTTTACGCGTCTCTGCGAGGAAGCAATGGCAAAAGATGCATTCACCTTTAACAGTCTTAAGAAAAATACGGTGTTAGCTGCGCGGAAGGCACCCAAAATTTCTAAGATTTTGCTCAATACAGTATATTCGGGAACAACCAGTACATCTCAACACCGTGGCAAAGAAGTGCACGCCGCGGGAGCAGGACAACGCTCCAAGGAGACGGAGTATGGAAGAAAAGATAACTGGCAGGAAACCCGACGATGTTTTTACTGCAACAATGTAGGACATCTCAAAAGAAATTGCATGATTAAACGAAACAGTTGGCGAAACCGACAGGCGTATGACCGCGAGTCGAAGACGGAAACGGAAGGGAGGCAAGCTTGGGGAAACGACAACATGCAAACCGGATGGATGGGAAATCAGAAACGACAAGGAAACAGCGATGGAAATGCAGCACAGCAACAACCTCCGTCTTCCGGACAATCCTAAGCTTCATATTGTATCCATCAATCAACTCCAAACACATTCCCTGCAACCTGACCTTGTTGGCCGTAGCAACCTAATAAATGCTAAGGTCTGCAACGGTACTTATATCAGCGAAAATTTCAAGTTACTTATCGACACCGGAGCTAATTACTCGTGTATGGGCGATAAGTTCTTGCAAAAACTCCGGTCAAAACGGGCTATGCCTACGTCGGCAAGCCAACACAAAATGCAAAGTTTAGGTGATGTAATATTGAGTCTCCGGTTTAAAAGCGATCAAGGCGAGCTCGAGTTACGAAACATACGCTTTACAATATTACAAAACCTTTCTACTGATATGATCCTGGGAGCAGAAATTATAGTTTCCTTGGACTTACGAGTGGCGGAAGACAGCCTCACTATGCTCAATCACAGGATTCCGCTGTGTGGAAGTTTCCTTCGCTTGAACATGGATGCGATTGACATAACTTCATGGGAAGGCGAAGACGTCACGACCGCACACCTGCGAGTAGCATCTGGTTCTGCCAAACTTAACCGTAATGAATATTACCTCGTAAGACCAATTCTCTCTGAAGACAGAAAGAACGTTCTGCAAGGAAATTGCAGCAACAGCGTCAATTATGACACATGTATAGTCAAAGGGAGTGAGTTGCAAGCTCCATTTGACTACCATTTTTACAAAGAAATGTTTGATCTTCCGAAAACTCTAGAATTCGAGTTGGAGGAAGTGAGGAATAAGCAAAAATGGAAATCAAATACTGGCACAATAAACTCACTACAAGAACGAACAACTTTCATAGACGAAAAAAGTAGTGCAATCAATGGTCGACGCATCGGACTAAGAGGCGCGGTACAAATGTGCACTCCGTACCTTGCTTTCAGATTTACGATCCGTTTTTGCGTCATCCGAATTTGATGTCGGAAGTTACAATCACGAAGAAATCCATTTGGAATTGAGTAATCCGGAACCTGTCTATGTTAAACCACGCAGAATACCTTATAAACTTCGAGACGTGGTAGACAATTCGATTAAAGAGATGAAGGAGAAAGGGATAATTGAAGAAATAAAAGGCTCCTGTTACAACAGCCCTATACATTTGGTACGAAAAGCGAAATCAAACACGTGGCGGTTCTGCACTGACTTTCGACAACTCAACGCTAGACTCAAACAGAACCGTCATCCACTACCAAGGATCCAAGATTTGTTGGAAAAACTACAAGGAGCAAACTTTTATAGCTCATTGGATATGAAACATGGGTTTTTCAACATCAAACTCAACCCGAACAGTCGAGAATATACAGCATTTTCCGTGGAAGGGAGACAATATCAATATTTGAAGCTCCCAATGGGATTATCTGTCTCTCCACAGATTTTTCAGAGAATCATGATGGATATCCTCGAAGACAATCTTAACAACGGATATATTGTATATTTGGACGACATCATGGTATATTCCGGAACGGAAGACGAACATCTGAAATTACTGAAACGACTATTTCAGAAGCTCAGCACCGCTGGAATTTTGTTAAATCCAAAAAAGTGTAAGTTTGGTTGTAAAGAATTGGATTACTTGGGTTTTACTATTTCGAATCAGGGGTATAAAGCACAAGTGGACAAAACAGAAGCCATTAAAAATTTTCCCAGGCCCGAAACTAAGAAGTCGTTAAAACGATTCTTAGGGATGGCATCCTTCTATAGCTGCGTGGTACCAGATTTACAATACATAATGGGACCCTTACATTCGATAACTGGGGTTTCGTCAGATTCAAATGGAGCGAAGAACAACAAATGGCATTTGAGTTGGTTAAAGAACGGCTAGTGAATAGCGCAACATTAGCTTTTCCTTCTCAAGACCCGAAAGCCACGTTGGTCCTTTCGACGGACGCGTCAGACACCGGCTGGGGAGCAACTTTATCGGAAATTGGTATGGACAAGGTTGAACGGCCTATTGAGTTCACAAGTGGCCGATTCAGAAGCTCATCAGAACGGTGGATCATTAGCGAAAAAGAAGCTTACGCGCTCATACAAGGATTAAATTTCTTCTTTGTTTACCTTTACGGACATCATTTTATATGGAGGACTGATAATCGATCACTATCGTTTCTTAAAACGAGTTCGTTCACCAAAAAGCCATCGGGATTGCCAAACAACAAGACAATCCGTTGGCTCGAATTTATTGCACAATTTGATTTCGAGATAGAACATCATGTGGGTACGGCCGCCTGCATGAAAGTTCCCGACTGCTTATCAAGATCATTCGAGGGAGGAACGGAAACAAATATAAATGTTTTATCGGAGGTTATTGTCAAACAACCGTTCTGGGTCAAGCACTCCCACTGCCTAGCGGACTTTCTGGAACATCAATCCAAAGACAAATCGCTGCAGAATACAGAGGGTCCTTGGAAAACATTCACAAGGAAGAACTGGACCAGAAGTGTTGATGACCGAGGTTTGATTTATTTCAAACGAACCCTCGATAAACCGAAAATTGCAGTTCCTGAATTAATGGAATCAGAACTTATGGACTTCATTCATCTACCATTGCATACTTCACAGGGTAATATGGTGGTGGAAATCAGGGAAAGATATATATTGCCACGTTTAGATAAGAAAGTTGCAGCATACATCAGAAATTGCGAAACTTGTGTGGCGATCAAAAGCAAGAAGAAAACCCCGACAGCAAAAGTTCCGTACAGTCAAGCGCACCATCCATGGGAGGCCTGGCAGGTTGATCTGGTCGGTCCAATCCACCGGACACTAAAGGGTCACACCTACATCCTGTCATGCATCGATTGTTTTACCAGATGGGCCGAACTTCGGCCTTTGAAGGACCGGTCAGCGGTTACTGTCGCGGAAGCATTGCTGGAGATATTTTATGTTCGAGGCCCACCCTTGAACATAACGATGGACAACGCCAAGGAGCTACAGAGTAATTTCATGGCCAAGTTCTTAGGGGATCTTCACATCTACTCTCAAAAGATTTGCCCATATCGCCCCCAAAGCAACGGGATGGTTGAAGCCTTAAACAAGAGGATTAAGACCAAGCTGAAGTTAATGGAGGTCGACCCTCTAGAATGGGACAAAGCTCTTCCCGCAATACAACTCGCCCTAAACTTAGAGAAGTTGCAGGAACTCAAGACGTCCCCATTCCATTTACTACATGGGTGGTTGTTGGAACCAACCGGATTTGTGGACACCCCTAGAGTGAAGGGGTGGACAGAGGGCTGTGAGGGACAGCCACCCAACACATCGTTATGGTTCAAGACATTTCGCGTGAAAATGGCTCATGCCATTACTGATCACTTTAAATTAGATATGGACGTCAAGTTGAAACGTTCTCGAAACCAGGAGAATTCAGAAATTTTAACAAAAGGCACTCGAGTGCTACGATATTTTAAGCAACCACCGACCGAGTGTGCCAAACTGTTCCGGAATTGGAAGGGAATTTTCATTGTGTTGGAGCAGTTGGACATCAACACGTATATCGTAGCCAGGGACGACGATCGTCGTCGTAAATATGTTGTCCATCGGGACAATCTACGCCCAGTAGGAACCGTCAAAGAAGAAGAGGATGCGCAAGTTGTTCAAGGGGAGGTGACGACTCCGAGTCCTGACCTTGAACACTCAACAGGCCCCGAAGGGCGAAGGGCGATTGGTGCGGCTGACCAGTCCGAACCTGTTGAGGAGGCCCAGAGACGCTCGCAAAGGTTAAAAGATAAAACTGTTTGTTTCAAACAGTACTTCTACGACGATCGTGAGAAGTAAGGAAGAAGTAAGAAGACCCGAACAAAGATAAAATATTGAAAAATTTACAAAGAACTGTCCTTTATTATGTTGTACGCTGGTTGCAAGAAATCCGAGTTGGGAGAATCCAAATTGGAGGAAATCGCTTACCTTATTTTGTGTTTAGAATGTCTTTCGTTACACAATATGTTAACGCCATCGTTTGGCCGGGAATCTGCACGATTATCTTCTTGATGTTTGCACTTTGGATCTGCCGAGTTATAAAACGGAATCAAACAATCGATATGCTGCCCCGAGAAGCTCCACGCGTAGCCGGAACAAACCTGTTTACCTTAATGTTTATGATAACAATTTGTGCTCAAGGAATTTTGGCTTACCGAATACGACCAGACCGTACCCACCCTGATCACACGGAGAGATTATTGGTTGCCCACAAAGAAGGGAAACGTCGAAACATTTCAGTTCCGGCAGTAGTTACAACCTCTCAAATAACGATCACAACTTAGGACGCGATTTCAGTTAACACCAGCAATGCCACTTACAATATCGCAGATACAACAACCTCTAACAGCACGGACGGACGCGGTGACACAGCGAAATTCCAACTGGACATGAAAACAATGATGTTAATTTTTATGGTGATTGTCCTAACCTTCTATTTCATTGCTGACGTTACACCTCACTGTGTTTGCTGTCTGCGGTAGAAGTATTTAGTAATTCAAGGTTCTATCTTGCGATATTTGGCACCCGAAACTTTACGACTCTACGGATAATAAACTGTATTAAACAAAAAAAAAAAAATTGGGAAATTCCTCGGATTGGGTGATAAAAGACGGTCACCACGGAACACGCTATGTGGTCAGTCTAATTATCACCCCTTATAGTCGCTAAGCCGACATGAGTCCATTGTCCGTACTTGCGGGTGGCAGGTGTGTTAGCCTGCTCTTACGCCCTAGTACGGATCGGACCGCCAGCCGCGAGGAGTTAAGAAAAAAAAAACAAAACAAAACAAAAAAGGAAAAACGATGGTAATAAAAAAAAAATTGGAAAATTTGGGAAATCGGAGGGGTGGAAACGCAGTATCCCAGTACGGACACTTTCCATACACCTAAAATTGAAGTAAGGAACGGACGCCACCATCGGCGACTGCATCACAAAAAGGGCACAATCGTCACCAGAGAAGGGGTAGACGAGCACATGGAGCTCGACTGCCCCCACAATTTAAACGCGTCAAAGCTCAACAGCCACCATGCTAGGACTCGTAACGAAAGAATGTTCCCAAGAACCGACGGGTTCGCACCAAGACGCTCTGACGCGCACATATTTTCAATCAGTTCGTCAGAAGGACGGGAAAATCCCCAACGTAAATTCGTCTTTATAACGGAACGCCCTAGGGCTAAAGAAAAAACACAACCAAAAAAAATAAATATTTACGAATTTTTTTAACTTTAACTTTTTTTCTAAGAGATGCCCCGTGTAAAGAAAACTCCAACCCGCCGAGGCACCCCCCACCCGCGAACGGGCCTGATTACGGGGTGGGTGACCCGAACTACTCGTTGGCCCGAACGGGCCCGATTTGCCCCAAACAACAATGGCGGAATGGAGACTGGCGAGATCAGGTCAAATCGGAACCGGAAAGCCCGGAATCGGCCTCGACGGCATCAACACCGGATTCCATGGCGACTCAGTTGCCGACCTCTCCGCAACCGCCAATTTCGCCAATAAATTTTCAACCCGCATTACCACCCACCCTCTGTCAATGTGGGACACAAACGTCTGGTCCCGGACACATGGATTGGGGGGACGTCCGAGGGATTGTCCGCAGCGAGGTAGAGACCGCCATCGGGGCGGTAATGTGTGGCTCAGTGAACCCGCTCGTCATAACCCAGGTTAGTATCAACCGCACGATGAAAGAACTTGCCGCACAATGCGGCGAACTGGATCAGAAAATGAAGACCTGCACGACAGCGTTACAGCAAAAATACGCCGAAAATTACTATGTCTTTTGCTCTTTCTGTAGACGCCGGCCGGCGAATTTTCTGTCGCTCGGGTGCATAAAAAATTGTCCCACCTGCACGGAATGCAGCAGTGCCGGGTTATCCGGACTCCGGTCATTCAACTGCCCCTCCTGCCAGATGGCGACCTCCTGGGCGCATTTTCGAAATGATTTAAAATAATTAGGGACATATTATCATTTAGAAGGTTAGAAAAAATAGTGTGAAGAAACGAGACTCGGGGTAGGAATATCAATTAAGTATTTACGTATAGGCCCAAGTGCTTACCGGTATAGAAATAATTACCCAATTTGTATTTCACAGGTTCTCGGGTGTTTATGTCGGACTCACTAAAAAACATTTGACGTTAAAAAAGCAAAAAAAATAGTCCATTTTAGCATCTAGGCTAGCATCAATTTTCAATAATTTTGAATTCATTATTAATATAAAATTAGCAATATAAAATTAAATATACGACGTCGTAGTAGTGTAGTAGTGTGCTTCCTATATTAACTCTTTCCGCGTAAATTAGCAATATAAAATTATAATGTAAACGACTAGACAAAATTTTTTTGGCACGAGCGGATTCAGGATAAAAAAAACTACGTCGAATAGGATGGTTTCCAGAAAAAAATTTTTTCTCACCCCACGGAAAAGTCTCAAATCTCCCAATAGATAATTTGTGGTGGTTAACTTNACGAGATTGGCAGTTACCGTGTGGATCAACAATTGGTGTTAAACGAACATTAAGGAATTATCAAAATCATGACATAAATAACACAGACAGAAATAAATGACGGTCATGCTGCACTACCTACTTACTAATGCATAAAACTAAAGAAGCTGTCGATCGCATCTCAAACTAATTTGGTTAATTCGTAGTGCTATTATTGGGCACATTTTTCCAAACAATTTAATAGCTAACCCTGAAGCGCTATTGAACTACATTTTATGACCAAAATACCCACAAAATTTGCTGGTAGGTAAACAACTTGCGAAAAATAGGATTTTAAACGTTTGTACGGCTCTTGCGTTAACTACCTTGGTAAAAATATCAAATTAATATCCAGAATTATACTGTTTTATACAGTAAATATACAAACATAATATATACATAATTTCAGATATGAGCGCTTTTTCGCGGAATATAAGATCCCATATTCTTGACGGGATATGAGATTTGATTCTAAGATTCTCACGGAACATGGGATTCGAATGTCAGATTCTGAACGGAATATTAGAATTGGATCTAATATTCCGTTAAAAATCTCATATTCAAATTTTATTTTCTTGGACAATGTTAACCATTTATAGTCGAACCCAATGCATTTATGAATCTAAAACATTCATTTTGGCACATATCATACATCTGAAGCACCAAGTTTATATTCAAACCAAATTAGAGCCGCTAAATTAAGGGTTTTTTTAGCCAAATAAAAGCGCTTTTTCAAGAAAAAATATTACTGCTAAAAGTAAGGGTGGCTCATTTTATTATTGTTTTTGTTGTTGGATATTTACTCTTAAAATTTTTAACT
>SCLG01001182.1:0-14342 GCA_004367875.1 Oikopleura albicans
ATGAAAAAAATCAAAAAATATGACCTATTATAATTATTTTTTTTTACACTTTATAGTATATTTTTGACGTTTTTGCGTCTGATGCTGCTAATTATAAATTAATCCGAGTAAAATTACTACGATTTTGAGAGCTTACAAAAAAAGTAAAAAAAAATGCGAAAAAAAAATCAAGAAAAAAATTGAGACAATTATAAGCAGATATTAATTTATTTGCAGTCTTTCAATTTGATGGAATTTGTCAATTGATATTGCAGTGTTTTGTACAGTCCAAATAACAAGTGTATACGGAATAGAAAATGCTGTAGAAAGTTTCATGTTTATACCGATCCAACCTTGTTTACTAAGTTCCCCTTCAAATTTGTGAGCAAATAGCCAGTTGTACTTGAATTGACTCCAAGCCAATGCTTGGCTTGAAAAAGGATTCATTAACCGGTTCGTAACATCGTAAAATTTGCTATAGCATGTGACAGGTTGACCGTGTGATATATCAACTGGATACCCGTTGACAGAGTTACCGTTTAATGAAATATTGAACGAAAGTATGTTACTATGCGAAAACTGATTAGAACTTAACTGAAAATTACCATTAAGAGCTGCAGTCTGTATGACACCTGCGAAAAGACAAGTTGGTGTGTTCCCACCTTTAACATTATCAAGTCGGATAACTGTTTCGTTTAATGGTAGTGTTTTTAATGTAACTTCACACTGCTCATAATTATAAATTAATGGACCAGTGTCAATACGGGAAAAATAATTTCGCAAATTTTCAGAACTTATATATTCAGTTATAGCATAGCAATCTTTTATTTCGATAGGTTTATTGGCTAAATCATCTGATATTCCCTTTGAGGAATCAAGAAGTAAAGACACCTCTGCGGCGTTTCTATCAAAACTCAACTTAAGTTCAGTATTATTTAATAAAGGCATGTTAGAATTTAAAAACCCATCATTCGGTATAAAAATGAATTCATATATTCGTTTTGATCCAGATGTAACACCAGATTTTTTTCGACCTTCGATCAATTTCGTGAGTGTTTTGAGCTGGCTCATGTCATAGTTGTAAATATCGTGATAACCTTCAGATTGATACAAGGTTTCGATTGTTGTTGTATTAAAGTTGCCAATTTTTTGTAGATAGTCGGTCAAAAAATATTCACCTCTGAATTTTTTTTAACTTTTGTTAAAATATTAAATAAGAGACATACTTAGCACGATTTGCTGATATTGTGTGCGAGTCAACGTCAATCGTTAGCATACCAAATAATTTGGCCACAAAACCAGATTCAGGTATGTAAAGGTCATCTATTTCAATAGTGCCTTTAATAAGTATCTTATTTTTTCGTAAAAAAAGATTGGGATCTTTTTCAAAAACAAAATCAAGGACTTGCGGATTGTTGGTTCTTGGATAGTGTCTTTTGACAACTTTACTATCGATAGGGTCGTCCTCTTCAGACGGAATTGTTTCATATTTATTCATCTAAAATTTATTGAAAATAATTAATCAAAATATCATCATTCTGATCTAAGTTAGACAAAGAAAATAATTGTGTACAGTCAAAAAATGTGTGCGACAGTCGATGAAAGAGAAAAAATATACAGTAAAAACCACACAAAGATGAAGTGTTTGATTGAATATCTTTTGAAGTTAGGACTCTACGATGCACGGCAAACTTGTGTAAAAAATCAAAAAAATACTTTGGCGGGTGATTGGGCCATTTTTTAAAATTTAAGCCAAATGGGTCAAATATTTCCAATGTTTTTTTCCGAATAGTAACTGCTACCCAATGAGAACCACTTAACCCACTATGATCTAAATTAACAATAAGTGACACAGGTAACGACCGAATAAAAAGTGATTTCAGTTCATCTTGCGCATAACATCCTATAAAATTTGGAACATTTGATAAAAAACAGTTTAGTTGACATGCTGTTAAACCCGTCTGGTTTTGTTGCGCTTTTTGGATTGCTTTTTTGATATGCTTTTTGATGGATGATGCCTTAGTAACTGTGTGACAGAGTGTTGGTTGGAAACTTCGGCTGGGCGGTGGCGACGTCGGCCAGCGCCCTTTCCTTTTTGATTTCTCTGGCATCTACGAAATCTCTTATTATATGATTTATTAAATCCTAACATCGCGTTTTACCTCTAAAACAAGATCAGCTTGCTCAATATTCAATTGAGGGTAAGAACTATCAGGTGCAATGCGTAAAATGAATTCTGAATCATGTAAATTTGGAGTCTGTATTTTATAGTGCCTAGGATGCGTAGGTTCACATAAAATGAAATTTGACCCTGTAACGGTTACAGTTGAATACAATTCCTGATTAGGATTTATAGCCGTTCGATCAATAGCAGTGGTTAGTAATGCAATGTGTAAATCGGGTACATAACCGGTGTCATTATCATCTGCAATTTTCATAATTAATGACCTTAGAGCTAACAAGTAAGCGTTATTATCAAATATAACAGACGGCATTGTGATATTAAAGCTATATGTTGAAGAATCTATCTTTGTAATGGAATCAGTTTTCACTGATATCAGCATGCTTGGAGACCAGATTTAGTTGGTAATAATATTTTATACCCGACAAACGTTTATTATTAATGTCTGTCAGAATATACCATACAATACCAGATTTTTGTATAACGTTTTCTATTATGTATATCTCGTCGGACCAATTTTGTTTATAACCTTTTTCAAAAAGGGTTTTTTCTCGTAATATTCGCACCTTGTCACCAACAGCTAATCTCGGAATGACTTTGAGATGTGTGTCTCCAAACATATGTTTATATACCTTATCACTATTTTGAAATGTGACCTCTACAGGTGCCATACCAATGGAACGGTGTGGGGTTCTATTGTAATTTTTTATAAGTTGGGGTAAAAAATCTATCCACCGTTTTGTTTTGTGCAAGGATAAATATCGTTCTAATCTTGATTTTATTGTTCGAATAACTCTCTCAACTATTGGTGTTTTCCAGGCAGATTTGGTTTTAATGTGGTAATGATTTATACCGTATGTCTGGAATACTTTTTGAACTGAAGCATTATAAAATTCTAAACCCCTATCTGTAATAATTGAATTCGGAAAAAAATCAAATTGTGATAAAATTGACTCCATAGCTTCCGCCATATACTCGGATGATTTTCGTTTCACAGGTTTACCGTAGACCATTTTACTGAAACAGTCAATGATAATTAAAATAAACCGATTACCGTTGTTAGCATGTGTATAGTCTGATCTGGGATATTCAATTAAATCGGCCTGAAAAATCTGAAAAGGATACTGGGTAATAATTTTGCGCCGAGGAAAAGTTTTTTTAACAATACGACGATGTTTGCTGTAATTTTCGTTTCTTCTTAAAAACGCAGCAATTTTTGAAGAATAGTTTGGGACACTTTTCAATTTAGTATAAAGCTTTTCGATCTCTTTTTCGTCGTCGTTCGCGGACGCGTTCTGCTCGGACTCGTTGTTCACCCGAGCGGTTTGGGGGCTCAACGGTGGTTGAGTTTGGATGTTGTTCAAAAGCGGATTGTTCGTGGGGTTTAACCGGTTTTGGTTCACTAAAGGGTTTATCGGAACTGAATTCACTTGGTTCGAATTCACCGGGTTTTGATTCACTGGGTTTGCATGGTTTTGGTTCACAGATTGTGGTATTTGAGGTTTCCTGAATCGATTTTGTCGATACGGGTTCCTTCGTGACATATTCAGCACTTGCTTTATCGATTATTTTAAAATTCTCTAGAAAATCATGTTCGGATATTATGTACGCTTTCATACCCGCTGCCGTGTAAAATACTTTATATTTACTAAAAATATCAATATATACTCGCACAGTTGTAACTTGACCTTTAGGAGAGCAATCAATAAAAACATACGGCCAAAAACTATCGGTGAAAGAATCTGAAATCGCTTTTTTAATCGGAATTGTCAAATTAAGTTGACTAGCAAGTCTGTTATTCAGTCGAGCGTCAACATTTCGTAATAATCCGATGTAATTACACTGATTTCTAATATTCATACCGTATTTACCATTTGAAAAGTATCTTTGTGTCATAACTATCACCGATAGTTTTTTCTTCCCAGATAGAACTCGGAATAAATAGTCTATAGTTTTCGACTTAATACAGTCTTCGTATAAATCGTCTAGTACAATACATGTGTACGGATCAAGATCGCAAAGTTCTTTCATAGACGGTATACCACTTTGATAGCTTATAGCTGTTGCCATTTCATCATGCCATGCAACAGGCCGTGTTGATAAGTAATCCGGATGATAATATTTTATACATTTAACAGATTTGTTAAATAGAACACTAGAATTTTGCAACAGTAGTTTTGCAAAATGGGTTTTACCCGATTGACTTGAGCCCGATAAAATAAGGCGAAATGGATAATCAAACTTATCTTCAATTATTTGATACTTTACTGTTATAGGCATTCTCTCGATTTGACACATTTTTCAAAATTTCGACAACTTTTATAACAACAAATCACGTGTTTTTAAATGTATTTAATTCAAAAATGTACAGATTATTGTAACATATTTTTTTTTTTAATTTTTCACAGTTTTTGTTCATTTTTTTTGTTTGTTTGCGTTTTTTTAACATATTTGTTAAGCAGTTAGAGATCAAGATATGACCGACAAAGATTTGGATAAGTATCATACAGGTGAATAACGTCAGAAGTTGTCATAGAATCTTGAAGGTCAGAAAACAGACTTTTGTTCATAAGATGTAGAAATCGATGAAGCCATATGAGCGCTCGGTGTTGTCCATATTGCTGAACGAGCACAGCGATACCATTTACGAATGAATCATACATCTCATGACTCAGAAAAACAGCAAAAGGTGAGTAGCATGTATCCAGACGGTTGACAGTTTGCACAACTCGTTGAAATTGAATTATCATATCGGCGTTACCAATTGTGAAATCGATACCATTAAATTGATGTACAGTAGATCGCAAAAAATCATCATGACCGTACAAGTAAAATTCGACCAAATCGAAATCCCAAAATGCTTTGTGTAGCTCCATGAAGGCGCCTAATTCACTACCAATGTATGATCTTGCTACTGAAAGGTCGACAGTAACGGTCATTTTGTTTTGTTTTTGATGTCTAAAGTTATATTTTGTTTAAAATTTACATTAAATTATACATTTATTGTCAATAATAACAGTTAGTACTAAATAGAACCGTTAACTTTGGTAAGCCAGCAAACACATAAAACTAATTTACGAGGGTTGTACCCCGATTTTTCAAACGGGTTTTCAGCGTTTGTTTCATTGAAAACTAAATTTAACAAATCACTGTTACTTTTATGTTTCAAAAAATTCACCAATTTTTTAACATCGTCTGTATTTTGAATAAGACGGTGTTCGTTATTAATAATTCTATGGTGAATTGCAAAGAAATACTTTATATCGTCTTGTTTATCAAAGTTAAGTTTATGGACTAAGAAAGAAAGTCCTATTCTAATCTCAAAACTACCTTGTACAGAGTTACATAAATTGTCAATAAAATTATTCAGCGAAAACGCAGGTAAAAACAGTTTTTTGATGATTAATGTTTGAATAGATCTATTATGCTTGGGAACGAATAAATTTTCACAAATTAAACGCAGTTGAGAGCCAATTGCCTCTTTCTCATCGAAATCGAGTAAGTATTCGTACAAGGGGTCGGAAGTCTTTTCGGGTAAAATAAGACTTTTAATTTTTTGTAAGTCTCGTTTCATAAACATTCTAAATTTACAGAAAGTGTTGAAAATAAGTCGTTCGTTTTTTCAATCATATTTATGAGAGACAAATTTTCCCGATATTTTTGATTTATATATTTTAGTCCAAATTCAGTAGGAGATGTTATTTTACAATTTATAAAATCAAAATAATAGTAGAAGCCCGAATTTTTGTAGTAAATATTTAATAGGTCATTGTGATGAGTAAATCGTGCTAGAAGTTTGTGAAAAACAATCCAACCGTACAGATAGTAACCGGATTGAGCTAAACATAACGAGTTTTTGGGAACATTAGGCCAAGCCATATCAAACAAGTTCATTTTTTTAAATATGGACAACATATGCAAAATCGTTTTTTCTAACTTTTGTGACTCATCAGGTAAATTTTGTGCCTGATTCATGTGCGTCGTAAGCGAGTTAATATTGATATTATTCAAATGTACTCGTCTGAGATGGCCTTCGAACGCCTCAATATTTGAAGTATCATACGCTTGTAGTAAAGTCATGTCTAAAGAGACATCCAAAAGTACGTTAATCATTGTTTTTTCAAACATCTGGTTATCTTGGTCGAGATTGTTCATTAATTCGTGCCACTTATATTTATGCAAAAAATCATCGACTTTTTTACTTTGGCAGACAAAACAGTAAAACCGTTTAATGCCAGATGACTTATAAACATGCTTATTTAGCGCAGTCTGCAAATTTAATTTATCGAAATGATTGAGGTGTGAAATTATTTTATCCATCACGAGTGACGGTAAGTTTGAAAGATTCTCAGATACCAATGTCGAAGAACGATACATTCTATAAATATTTCCCGTTATGTCTTAAGGGCGTACAAGTTATACCATCGTCCTCAACAAAATGTTTTCTATACAGATCAGTTAAACCCCGTTTTAAACAGCTAACCCGGGACATTTTTTTAGATTTATCACAGCGTAATGACTCTATAAGTACAACGTGTGGTTCTCTATTAACACAAGTATTCGTATCGAAACGTCCAAAGAGAGCATCTTTGTACTCTTGCAATTTTAAACTGATAGAGTTTGGTATCCCTTTTCGTGCATCTTTTTGTGTTTGATCATCGTAGTTGAAACCAAAATAGCTCTTATTTGTAAGCGCAATAAACTCGCCATTTGTGAATGCAAATTCAGCTAAAATTAAACTGTATTAGAAAAATGTTAAATATAGCGTTTATTATCATTTCGATCTTTTTTTTTTATAAAATTGCTTTAAATAGTTATAAAATCTAGTTAAAAATTAAATTTTTATTTTCGATCGACTGATGACTAAACATTTCAAAAAAAAAAACTTACGTTTTAATTTTCCCGGAAATCTCAATTCTTCTACACTACTGTCCAGCACAAACCATTGATGCCATTGTTGTTTCCAGGATTCGAGTTTCGATGGTTTTACGATAGGTAGAAATATAGCGCTCATTTTTTCGAGGGGATTCATTTTCGTCAACAAGGCTCGATTTTGAGTTTTAGTGGTCGCGATCGCAATACTGTCTGTATCAGCATAGCATAGCCGAAACGAACCTTCTTCAAGATGCTCATTTAGAAAGTATATGAACCTACAATAACAAAATTACGGTCTTATTCAGTTTTGTTGATTTGTTTTTTATAAGTTTTTGGGAATAAATAAATATAAAAAGAAATTGATAATAGAACTTAAACATTGAAATTATAACAATTATTAAAGTTACCTTAAAAAATGTAACTTGCTGTGCTGTAAAATAGCGTTGCCAACATGAACTGGATGATGATCGATAATACGTTGCTTGTTGAGAGTCACTTCTAAACTACCTGTTGGTCCACTTTCGGTTTCGAGCACATGATAATCTTTCAATGTGTTTTTACGAACATATTTGCGAAAACTGTCTTGTGGAACAATTTTAGTTGTCCGGTTTTTTCGTGGATCTTGTAATAGTTTCCCATATGCCGAATTTCCAATCACTTTCGCGGTGTTGCTTTTAGTTTCATCACCTTGATATGTTGCGTCAATTCTCATTTTTGTAACTTTATCGACAAACGGTGCAAAACATCGCTCTCCCAAATATTGTGTAAAAAGCGTGACGTTTTCCAATTTGAGACCAATTTTCAAATAAAATTGAGCTACTTCGCTCAAAAGGAATAGTTGTTTTCCTCTGAAGGTTTGCACAAGTGATATTTGCTCTAATTGACGATTCTCTTCTTGATATCTTCGCAACATATATGGAGATAAATGGCACTCTTCAAGTCGTACTCTGTTGAATATAGGTGGGAAGTTCAACCCTTTCATTTTTTCAACGAACTCATCATCGCACGTAACATCACATTGTATGAAACCATAAATTGAGCCATTGAAAATTCCAGCCAGCAATTCTTTCTCACTGTCAATAGTATACAGTATACGTGGAAACCGTGTTGACACTGATTTGACAAATTGATGTATTCGATCCCACTCACATTCCCACATAGTATGCACGCGTCCAATTTTTTCTAACCGTTTCTGCTTTTCCATCGTTGTTTGGTATTTGTTTTTATTTTTAACACCTAGACATACACATCCATGATAGTAACATCCATAAAACTCGTAAATGTGCATATTAGAGTTTACTTTGACAAAACCGTCTACAGTATCACCCGCGAAATTAACTTCACCATGCACAAATTTATGCTGTATTTGTATTTTTTGCCCTTGATTATCAATAAGTGACTCGTCAGTTTCTTGTTCGTAATACAGCCATTGCATTGCCTTCAATGAAACATCGTGACACATGACAGACTTCACAAATTTTGTAGACTTTTTTCGCCATATTACTCCCGGTGTTGTGGGGAGAGATTTTCGTTGCATACAAGCGTAAAGGCTATTGAAGTCTAATTGAATTAAATGAGTGAATCTATCTCCGTTTTCTGCAAAACGACTATTTCGAGGTCCCGAATCGTTAGCCAAATTTATGTAACGATGGTAACAGGCACAAATTCCTCCTATGATGTTTTCACGATGAAGTTTTCGTATGTAGTTCCATTGATTGCTGAAACTGGAAATATAAGAACAATTTTGATCAAACGCGTTGTAAAGTGCTTGTGAAGCAATTGTTGGTAAACTCATGTATTGCGTTGCATCTATGTTGAAATGGATGAAAAAAGCTTCGAAGCAGTTCGACATTGCTTGGACTAAAGGACCGACGTCAAGAAGATTGTAATATACCAGCCAACACAACATAGTCGACATTTTTTCTACGTTGTCATCTGAAAGGCTTTTTCTTCGATAAAACTCATTTTTCGCAGTTTCATAATCTTCTATTGATATATTCTTTTTCGACAAAGAGCTGTAAAACTTCTCATGGGCCGGAAATTCACGTTCCGCAGCAAGTTCTTCAACAGTAGAATACAATTGGTACGGAAACACGGATTTGGCTTCTATGACATTCCATTGTTTCAAATACTTAGAATAATTGCAAGGTGAACTGAAATTTAAGGTGTCGTTGAATTTGAACCGCTTTGTTGTGATACTGAAGTACTGCAAACCACGCTTGAGAATGTTAGGAATATCATCTCTTCTCTGTAGTTCATCTACCAAAGCTGCCATAATAACTGGGTAGTCATAGCGTGCTTAAAATGTAAACATTAGAAAATCTAATTTGGTGCAGTGACATTTTTTTTTCTTTTAACCCTTATTTTTTTCACAAGCTATCACTCATAAACCCTAAGCAATCAAAAACACCCGCGAACCCTTAAATCCCCGAAACAAAATTGGTCTAAAAATCGAAAAATGTCAATTTTTAGGAAAAATGTGAATTTTTGGTAATTTTTTCCATGTCTTAATGTTTTACTAATTACTAATTTACTGCAGTGACCGATTTTTCTGTTTTAAGCCTTATTTTTATCGCAAGCTATCATTTATAAACCCTAAACAATAAAAAACACCCGCAGACCCTTAAATCCCCGAAAAAATTTGGTCTAAAAATCTAAAAATGTCAATTTTTAGGAAAAATCTGTATTTTTGGTAATTTTTACTTTCTCATGTGTTACTGTTTTACTAAATACTAATTTACTGCAGTGACCGATTTTTCTGTTTTTAGCCTTAATTTCATTACAAGCTATCATTTATAAACCCTAAACAATAAAAAACACCCGCAGACCCTTAAATCCCCGAAAAAAATTTGGTCTAAAAATCGAAAAATGTCAATTTTTAGGAAAAATGTCAATTTTTGGTATTTTTTTTCCATCTATTAATGTATGGTGTTTAGCTAATTTACTGCAGTGACCGATTTTTTTCCTTTTACCCTTATTTTTATCGCAAGCTGTCATTTATAAACCCTCAATAATAAAAAATACCCGCAGATCCTAAAATCCTCTAAAAAATTGAGTCTAAAAATCGAAAAATGTCAATTTTCAGAAAAAATCTGTATTTTTGGGATTTTTTTTTCCATGTACTAATGTATGGTGTTTTAGCTAATTTACTGCAGTGACCGATTTTTCTCTTTTTACCCTTATTTTTATCGCAAGCTATCATTTATAAACCCTCAACAATAAAAAATACCCGCAAACCCTTAAATCCCCGAAAAAAATAGATCTAAATAACAGAAAGTGTCACTTTTTAAGAAAAATGTAATAAAATGTTTAACTCACATGCATTAAAACCGTAAACAGGTAATTTTGTGTAGCCATTAAGATGTCGCTGTATATTGAGCAAAACTGTTTTATCACGACTGAACTTGTCATTCTCCAGATCTTCGGAAATTTTCTCCAACGCTGTAATTATGTCTGACGGTAGAAAATTTTGTAAATATTTGTCATGAATTTCATCTAACAAATCAACAAATTGAGATATTATTTTTTGTTCGGAAGCAGGATCCGATGATTCCCGAACGAAACATTTGTCAGGTATTCCCGGAAGATTAGTTGATAACGCCAGACTAACTAAGTTATGTTTGGCTTCTTGAATTGTATTGTCAAAATTATTAGTATTGTCTTTTTTTTCTTCCAAACACTCGATATCGAAAGCAATCAAAATTTTTTGTCTGTAATTTCGAAATGTTTGCGGTAGATAACCTCGATTAATTGATGTTTGAAGTTGACTTTCAGGATTACCAAATGTTCGTTGTGATGATTTAATTTCTACCTCTAATTTTCCACAATTAAATCTTTTCGATTTGTGTGTTTCGAATTTAGTTTTATTTGACGTTGTAAAACTACATTTGTCACACTTGTAATTTGTTTCAATTGATTTCTCGTTTGCGAGAAAATGAAATTCAGCCTTGTTTGAGTTGATGAGATGCTTATCATTTACAACCAGTTTAATAATTTTGGAGTTATTTTTTGCGTAGCACCCTCTGACAATAGAATGACATGAATCCACAGTTTGACGTTTACTGAGCTCGTATACATGTATTACCGACCTCGTTGCCTTTTCGATTTGCGCGAACCATCTGTCATTATATTCAGCTTCGTCCGAAATCTCACCATTATACAGTTTAACCAGATCAACTACATTTATTTTCATAAGAGAGTCGTTCTTTGAAAGAACTGGAAACATGTCGGTAAATTTATACTCTATCATGAAAAAAAACCCATTTGATTCTACAGTTAAGAAAACTGTTTCTAATGGACGCCAACGGTGCGGTTTTTGACGAAAAGATAGATTTTTGCCAGTTCTTTTTCTTTTTTGATTGAATATAACAATTTGTCTGTCAAAATGTTGCTCTATATGTTTCAATTCAATTTTGTCATCATGCTTATAGATAGATAGATAAATTTTTATTGACCAACCATAAAAAAACATTTGTTTACCTTTTTAAGTAAATTCAACCAAGCATTTTCTATGCTACCCGAAGATTGTTCTTTAAATTGTTTATATCGTGAAGATTTTGCACGTTGAGCATTTGGTTCACGTGAATATTGCACAGTCAACCAAACACCCGAGAAGATATCACGAATGTCATAATTGGTATTCGAAGTTATCAAAAAATACTTCATTCTAAGAAAACTGATGTTTAAGACTCGCGAGTATTTTTTTTTCAATTCAATGATATACTAGTAGGAAGGATAATAAGAAACATGTGTTTCAGTACAATCAAAATCTTGATCAGAGCCCGAATTATTTTGTGTTTTCTCAATTTTCGTTTGCTCGGTTTTAAGTTTTAGCTCTTTTGAGGGGGACGTTATTTTGTTTTCGGGTAACAAAGGACGTTTGTCACCAGCCTGAAACTCAGTCTCATCAATTTCATCGTCGCTTGCTTCGAAATCCAGAGATGTTATGTAATTATCAAGTTCACAAATATATGCTTGGCTGGACTGATCAATTCGGTCAATATAGTCGGCTGAAAAAATGATGAAAATTTATTATAGTTTTAATGTAAAACTGAAACTCACAATATTTGTGCTGTAATAGAGAATTTTTACGCCTTATAGGTTTTACAAACATTTTAATTAACGGCTTAGAATATACTCATGTGTTCAAAATATTCGAAAGAGTTTTTTAAGATTAAAATAGACACTAGTTTTAATCGAATTATGCATTATTCAGGTTTGAGGTTATTTAAATATTATATGATATAATTAGTTCTAGATCTAACTTACTACTAATTACGATTATTGCTTCTCGTTCGTCATCGGTAAGATCTTGTTTGTTGAGAAAATTGCGAATACGTCTGTAACATTTACGAGCAGTTTGCTCTAACAAATTGGCTTTACTCATCCATTCGTCGAGTTGGACACGAATTGTGGAAATTTTAGAACTCATGTCTAGTAATCAAATAAATATTTTAAAATAAATTAACCTATGTATTTTATCATTTTGTAAGAAACAGATTTTATGGAGTTCTCTATTTCGTAGTTTGTTTTCTTAAGCGGTATAGGACTGCGCTCGACCCGAACTTTTTGATTCAATTGTAATTTTCGAATGAGATCCTGAATATGGTATAATTGTTAAAAACCCACGGTTTAAAAAAAGTGCAACCAAAAAAAAAGTAATTACCAAAAGTTGACGTTCGCGCAAAGAACCTTGAAGAATATGTTGATCACGCGCATTAGAAGACTTGACGCGGACTTTAACGAAGTAGCTGTTCTAATTATATAACAAGCTTAGATATATAATATGTTAATATTTATAAATAAGCTTACCTCGGAATACGAAGACGCAAAAATCATAATTCGATCAATTTCAACTGATTCAATCATGTCTAAATTTTGTTTTACCGAAAATTGTTATTTTAAATTTGTTTAATTGTGTCAATTTTAGAATATGCATCAACAGTAAATTCATATTGAAACCCGGGTAACGGAGGATCTCGTTCAGTTTTCAGGGTAAATGTACGTAATTTTTTGTCTCCCATGTCAAATTTCAAATAGCACATGAGATTCAATAAATTGTCGGCGTCTGGTCTATTTTTCGTGTTTCTTGTGAGCACATAGATCTATAAAAAATATGAAAACTAATTATTATACGAATTTTTTTTTTACCGAAGTAGATTTCAAATGTCCTGTTAAAATTTTGTTCCTCAGGTCAGATTCACCAGTAGATTCTGAAGAATGTCTTTCAGTTTGATCATCATTTGTATTCTCAACCTAAGATTTTGATGAAAAAATAGCGTTTGAAATAAAGGCCAACCTCTTCATATTTTGGTGCTTGTGAGAGCATTCCCTGAAAAAAAGAAACTTAATGAAAATAAAAACAAATCAAATATTTTACCTTGATTTGTTTGATCATTTTACTTTTGTGGTATGATGAGTGAATTTCGCGGTTCATTTTATACGGAAAATGAGTAACCTCGTAATATTATAATGACGATGTTTTGCGTTTTTTTTCTTATAATTAGGTGTGTAAAACATGGGAAGTCCCAGTCCTAAAAAGTCAATTATAAAAATATGTCGAACAAAACGGATGCTATTAAATTATTATTTCAAAATTAAATACTCTGAGAAAAAAAACGAGTAATGTTTTATTGGTCACAATGAAACTTTTTCTTTATTAAGTAATATTTTGTTATGTTATATTTTGTACGTTATATGTTTTGTACGTTAAATGTTTTGTACGTTAAATGTTTTGTACGTTCTATGCTTTGTTTGATGTTTTTATGTATAATTTCATTTAACAATAATATTCAACTGAAAAAAAATTAAAGCTGTATTGTCATTGGCCGGTGCTAGGTTTCAGAAATCAACAAAGAGTCAGGTTCGCTATCTTTCGACTCGCGCAGATTTCATTCAACAAAAAAAGTGGAAAAAAAAAACGTGAAATAAAAAAAAAATTGGAAAAAGAGAAATAAAATAGAAAAAAAAAATAGAAAAAAGGAGAAAAATGTGGAAAACTATTTGTTTTTCATTGCTGCTTTTTGGTACAGTTATTGACGCGGTTTCCGTTTCTGAGGTTGACTACGATGAGGATTACGACCCGTATGGATATGATGAACTTCCAGACCCTCACTGGCCAGAAGACACAACAAAAGGAACTTCAACCACAAACGCTCCGACTGAAACAATTCCTGTATGCCCAAAAAATTGTTATAAACCAGCTGGAAGTGAGTAAAAATTAGCACTTTATTCTCAGCAGTATATTTTTTTTCGTTTCAAAAAATGGTTTTTATTCATTTATATATCTTTAAGAAAAAAAAAGTCG
>SCLG01001183.1:0-14321 GCA_004367875.1 Oikopleura albicans
TGTCCCTATAATAATATATTTGTATTTTTCCGCGCGAGTCAAAATTGGGCTATTACGCGCAATTAGCGCTAGGTGGTTTCTTGCACATTTAAACAAAATATAAACATATTTTGTTTAAGATGAGCAAGGAGCTTCCTGACGGTAAGAGAGAGATTTTATTTTAGATAAATTAAGTAAGGGTTAATTTAGGGTTTTTACCTTATCTCTGGATCATCTCTGCGACTTTTCAAGCGCATTTCATTTTGTCACCTGCCAACTTCTTCTTTTCTGGATCCACCTGAAAATACAGTTCACCTGTTGGTACATTATAATAAATAATTAGGAAATATATTACATATATTTCGGCCTAGACCTATTTGGCATATAGCGGTTAAGGGTCCCCCTTAACACTTACCCCAAATAGCGTCTGACCATTCTTATTTCTATTTATTTGGCACCGGTTGGTTTGGTAAAACGCCGATTTTGAGCACTCTAGACGACGTGGTGAATAGAAGCGGCTCTTGATATCTCTCGCTTATTAAATTAGGAAGAAATATCAAGAGTATTCGAACACTTCGTTTTCGAAGAAGCTATCCAGTACACATTTTTTTTTACTTTTGTACTCAAAATTGAAATTTTACAAACCTTATAACCCGTCATGGAGCATAATCATAATAAATTACAGTCGATTCCGGTACATTCTACCGGAGTGGCTGGCGCACTTCAATCAAATTTGACCTGGTACCGGATATGTTTAAACACAGCAGGTCCGGAGGCCACAGATCAAAGATATGAATGGTGCGCAAATATTGAGGCTAGTATTGCAAAATCGGTTTTAAAAGATAAGGCGGCGGCATCTATTTGTTCCGCTTCATGGTTTTGGACCACCAAAAGTGAGGACAATGAAATTGGCCTAATCCAAACACTGGAGGACGATATGGGCATACCATCAAGCGAGACAAATTTTTTAGATGCGGTCGCCGACGATTGCTATGAAGATACCGCTCTAGACGGTATCTCGATAGTTTTCGGCGGGGCAGGGCATAAATATACCAATGCGGTTCTTACTTGGGGGGATTTGACTACCACAAATAATAAAACAGAGTTGATAAACAAGGTCACTTGTTGTTTTGGTGGGGAAACCAACCAAAAAGACACCTTTTCGGAGTTTTTTGCGGAAGTTTCCAACATTAGAAAAGCTATCCACGCCCAAGTAATGAACTTGCGCCGGTATGTCCCAGTCCAATTAAGGGATGTTTTTTTCAGGGGCGCTATTAGAGACTGGACGCAATTTCAAAATTTAGTTGTAAATTTCGGAACAAGCACAAAGCAGAAAATTAAGCCTACCTTGCGCTCATTGCGGGCACTTTACCAAGCGGCGGGCCAATCAGAATTTTCACAGGTGCATTCGGTCGTAATGGCGCTCAGGGAAGAGAGTCTAAAACATTTGCGTAATTATAAAAAGCCGTTTAAAAAGTTGGGGGAAAATTTGGGGCTTCGGAATACGATAAGTTTTGCTGGGGTAGAAAAATACAGCCCGTTCAGTAATGCTCAAATGATTATTCTGGCTACCCTAAATATACCTAACAGTAAATTTGAGGCGGGGCTTCAGCGAGTTGCAGAAAAAATACAAAAAACGGTCGATGATTTGGAGGTCAGTGACCTCCTAGAAAACAAACATGCTTTCTATGAGGTCATTGACGGCCAATCTAAGGCCAACACAGTTTTTGATATTTCCCTTTTTCAGCAGGCATTCGCAGAGCAGCCCGATAACGCAGCTAAAAGGTACCGGGAGATCTTGTCGAAAAATTTACAGCAGCATGGCCGCTCAGTCACGGGAGGCGCTAGTGTACAACGAGGGTACTCTTCAGTAAACTCGGGGCTCACTGGCGACACCTTCCAGGCGGTTAACCATGACTTGGAAGCGCCGATAAAAGACCAAAGTGATGGAGAGCTTATTGCTCAACATCTCCGGCTAGAGGCGCACCGGGGGCCGCGTTTTGCGGCCAAACGTAAGCAAATTCGGAAAGTGCTCGATACCAGGAAAAATACCTATTTTAAAAACCGGTTTCCGCCCCAAAATAAAGGTCAAGGTCAAGGTCAAGGTAAAAATACCCAACCACGGAATCCAAGTGGATGGGGAAATACCAGCCCGAACCGCCAGGACCAACGGGATAACAGGAACCAGTGGGGTAAGGGTCAAAAAAGGGATTACCGGTCAAATAATATGGAACCGGAAGTGCCATTGGGTGGCACGGCTGGAAATGAGCCAGGCGAGTCGGGGGCTCAGTTAAACCATCTCCAGCAACAAATGTTGCAGATGATGCAAAATTGGGCACCCTACCAGTCAGGACACCCACCCGGGCCGCCACCCGGTTTTTCCGATTATCAGCCGGTGTATCAAGGTGAGCAACAACCCTTTTACCGTACAATCAATAATTTTTCATTTCAGGATCGCCCATGTGAGCATAAATATTTTGTTACCGGGTTTAACTACGAGCTTAATAAGGTCTGTGATGATCAGTTAATGGCGAGGAGCCCAGCCATTTTGGCCAAAATTACACCCCATAAAGGGGCCCCTATTACTCCGGTAATGCGGATTGTGGTCGATACCGGTGCGGACTCGTCGCTAATAACTGATCAAATTTTACAATTAATTCCGGAAAATAAACGGCAATGGGGTGACCCAAAGAAGGTCCCGAAAAAAGCTACTTCGTGCACAGGGGCCGTTTTTAGGTTACACCCAAGACCGGTAAGCTTCCGGTTAAACCTGGGAGACTATGAGCTCAAAATCACAGATGCAATGGTAATGTTAGAAGGATCCGCGCAGCCGTTTCAAATGCTGTTGGGCAACCCCGATTTGTTGCGAAATTTCATTAGTTATACTACAATTGACGGTAAAACGCCAATTTTGAAATTTCACAACAAATCGGTGTTGATACACCAAGTGGAACCAGCGGCATCTTTCAGAACGACCAAATTAGAGAAAAATATGGTATCGGCGATACACGCACCGGACGCGGTTCGGCTGGCAGAAATTTTAAATGATCTGCCAGTCGGGCGTGAATGGGTCGCGTACTCGCACAATCGACAAAATTTAGCAAAAAAGTTTTGGGTCCCTCTGGAAAAAAAAATGGATTCTGAGAGTTCGCGAAAAGCGCATTGTGAAGAAAATTCGCAGAACGCGATAAACATTAATACAAAAAATGTGCTCAGAAATAACTGTCCAGACGCCCATTACAGCTGGTTACGTAGAATTGAACTTATACGCACGGAGGCCCTTAAAACGTACACTGTGGACCAGGTGCAAATCGACCCAGATGGGTCATTTGCCAAATTAAATCGCCCTTGCGATAAAGGTCTAGTGGAGGAAATAAAAAAAATCTTAGGGATGTTTCCTAAACTTTTTCGGGCTGATGTTGGAAAAGTAACTGACCCGCGCATGATAGTTAGTGGGAAAATCTACGGGGAACTATGCAAAAATTATGCGCGCACATATTATCACACTCTAACGCCCCATGTGTACCATGCGGTTATTACTAAAATGGACCAAGAAATCGCCTTGGGGGTTTTAGTGAGCGTTCATGAAAATCATGTGGAAGTTTTGAATGTTTTACCGGTTTTTGGTGTGAGCAAGAAAGATGAATTCGGGGTACCAGTCATAAACGCCAGTTCGGTCCGCATTGTAGCCAACTGCGCCGCTGGCACGAATGATGCCACTGTTTTCAAGGCCCACCAAACCGATTCGCTGGACGATATCATCCGCCGGGTGGCATCGTTCACTGAAAATGGATATTTTTGCGTGCTCGATTTAACACAATGTTTTTATTCGTTCCAATTACACCGAGACTTGTGGGGGTATTTTGTGGTAGAGCACCCGTTGCATGGCCTTTATTGTTATACAAGGTTGCCACAAGGGTGGGTAAAGAGCCCATCAAACTGTCGAAATTTAATGCAACTAATTCTTCAGGAGTTTCATGGAAATGTCGCCAGATATATGGACGACATATGTATTTTCCATGAAACTCGGGAAGAATTTACGGCGCTCTTGAAAAATGTTATGGCCACATTGAATTATTATGATCTCCGAGTCTCGGGTAAGAAAATGAAAATACTCGGACAAAACCATAAGGTCCTGGGGTCCCAAATTTCTGCGGGAAAAATTCTGGCGAGCCCGCACACCCTTAACAATATTAATGCGGTCAACCCTGACAAAATAAATAATGTTAAGGACATGCGGGGTTTCGTTGGATTATGCCAATATCTGGCTAAGTACTGCCCTTACGCAACGGATTTGCTTGCACCCTTGAGGGAGCATACTAAAGGCCAGAGTGCGGAAAAAATTAAGTGGACACCAGACCTGGAAAAAAGTTTTTTTCGGGTTAAAAAAGTAATGAATGATCTTATGGTACTCTCACCGCCTATGAAGGGGGTTGAGGTAGTAATTACGGTGGACAGCAGCTATATCGCCACGGGCGCCATTGCAGTACAGTATCACCCAAAAACCGGCGAAAGACGGTTTTTAATGTTTTTGAGTCTGACTCGACAGGGGTTAAACAAAGAACTACCGGGGTCCTGCCTACTTGAGCTGCAAGGCGCTGCAGCGGCGCTACAGAGGGTGTCCACCATAATTAACGACCCACATACCCCCATTACTATTGAAACCGATTCTCAGTCGGTTGCCCGATTATATGACAAAATGCGGAAAACGGGTATCCCTTCAGAAAATAATTTAAGAATCAATAAATTTTTTGCACAAATGTTAGTTCAAAATTTTAGGATCGTGTACGTCCAAGACAAAGAGTTGGCCCATGTGGATTTTTTATCCAGATATCGACCCATTGTAGAGCGGGTCCATAATAATGATAACTGTGAAGTGTGCCAAACGGCACAAAAGGAAGGGGGCCCTTTTTGGACTGGTGTACAATCGCTATCATTTACATTTCAGCATACCCGTTTTACTCATTTTGAGCCAACCCTCACAGAAAATCAGTTCCTAAATTTTTTTAATACAAAAATTGACGGCGACGCGTCCTTGCTCATGAACGGCCCTATACAAATTATACAGGAAAAAGGGGCAAAGGAGCGCCACCAGGCGGACCGCGCGAAATTTGGAAGAGACACGTTTTTGTGGTACTCTTTTGACACGAAATGTGAAACGTTTGATGAGCTCACTTACGCCAGTTTCCTGTATAATGAAAAATTTTTCCGAAAAAATGTGAATCAATTACTATCGGATTCAGGCACTCTTGCCGCATGGCAAGAAAGCGACTCCGTTCTGAAAAAATTGAGGGCACTTTTGGAGAATAGGGCACGCGGTATGACAGTTGACGTTGCCTCGGGTAAATTAAAATGCCAGATTGACACCCTGCTGACGCGAGGTGCGTTTTTGGACGAAAAACAAATAATACGGATCCCAAAACGTGAGCGTGTACAAAATGAAGCCGGGGTCAAAAATGATTTGAAAATAATAAAATTACCTACCGCCGTTATTTGCCAAGTTGCCCACGCATTCCACAACTCACTTGGGCACAGCTCGGTAAATGCCTTCAAGGTTGCGATTGCCCAAATTTTTGAGGTACCAGGCATCGAGCAGGCAATAAAGGCTATGGTGAATAATTGCCAGGGGTGCCTAAGCCTGAAAACACGCCCACCCATTTTAAAATTACAGAAGGAAATCCCAATCCCGGAGCGGATTGGGACGGTCATTTTAGTGGATGAAATACACTACTCAAAAAAGGGTAAAACGGACACAGGGCGGCAAACTCGGCATGCGCGCCGAGGCGATAACGAGCCAAATTCGGACTTATTCCGTTTTGTTTTCGCCACGGAGAGCATGACGAAGTTTGCGGCCCTGTACCCAATTAGGGGTAACCTAAATACCGACCAGTTTATAAAAATATTGCTCCAAATAAAAAACGATCTCTGCATGCGAGTTTTGGAACGGACTATTATCACAGTAAGATGTGATAATAGTTCGGTCCACGCGAGCGCCACCAAGGCGCGGGAACTGGAAAGGGCCCGTATCCAACTAATCCCGCACGAAAAAACCAGCGCCAGTAAAAATGGCATCGCGGAGTTGGATGGGCGGCTTTCACAGGCCTCGCGTTTTGTGCGCGAAGCACTCGCGCGAGAATCCGCCACGCGTGATTCAGTCGCGAAAGAAGTGGCGCGCAAGTATAACCATTTACGCGGAGCGGAAGGTTATACACCGGCCGAACTTTTTTTTGGGAGCCGCCAGTTTACAGGCGCACCTTTTGTTGTCCCGACCAAAATTTTAATTGAAAAAATTAAAAATTGTCGCGCCAAAGCGCGCGAAGCAAAAGATAACAAAAATAAAAATAAGCGGCACCGCCTACCACTGCAATTTTTTCCGTATGAGCCCGGTGCGCAATACGGGTCGCCAACCGAGACGCCTTTAAAAATGGGGGATCTGGTTATTATCGATAAGCCCTTTGATAAAACTGACATAAACCCTTATTTTAAAATAACCCCGGGACAGGGGTTCGAAAAAGGAATCGACTGGGACGCTAATTTAATCCATACTATTAAAGTAGGCGTCCAAGTACGGAAAACCTACCTATGGCATTTTACTGCCATTTCATCGGTTTTGAACGGCGACAGTATAAGAGACGCAGGGGCTGTACAAATGGGTCATTTGGCACATATTAGCGGATTTAAATGTTTCAAATGTTTTAATCTAAATAAAAGGTGCCCGGACTGTAATTACATTTGCTTTAATCTTTACACAAGATGCCCACAGTGCTATTTAAGCCCGCAAAGGGTGTTTGCGGCTCCATTGGCTCCGGTATCCACCTGGACGGACCCTACGCCGCCGACATTACGGGAGCAGCACTCAATACAGTCAATACCGACTGTGTTGAGTGACGTTCCCGACCTGTCGGCGGAATTGGACACTATCAATGATACAAAAAAGATAACGATAACGTCCATAGCGTCGGCACCGGGGGTACCGGAGACATTGGAGATACAGGAGCAAGATTTTGAAGACGAAATGTGTCATACAAGCTCCCCGAAAAAAGATGAAAGAAGCCATGTCGGAACTAATCCGGAGGTTTCCGCTGAAAACATTATAAAAAATGCAAAAAGAACGCGGAAACAACCGGATAAGTACCAAGCGTGAGCGTTTCATTTCACATTTTTTTTGTGTTCGGGATACTTCAAACACATGCTTTAATTTTACCAATTTTATCCATTTATTTTACAAGATAGCAGGGCAGTCCTTTTTATTACAGATTTTTTTTGAAAAGACAAGTTTTACAACAGAAAAATTTCATACCACAAAGTTGTTAAAAATCAAGTTCATACCATGTCCGGTTAGCAATTCAAATCAAGTTCATACCATGTCCAGTTTACAATTTAAATCAAGTTCATACCATGTGTGTTTTGTTAGACGCGTTTTTTCACCCCGGCCGAGGTCGGAAGCGCGTAATCGCGCGCCGAAACGGGCCATCGGCCAAAATCACTTGATCGGACCGCTCGCCGAAAAAGTCGAAATCGTTTGGTCCCCAATAGCAGGCGTAGACCTCCGACGGGTACAAATGGCGCTAAAAACAGAATAATTGGATTGGACACCCTAAATATTTTTTTTTTTTTTTTCTCTCTCGTTATATATAGGCGCGCGCACATACGGAGCTCAGTCAAAAAAAAATGATGAAATAAGCATTCCTCCGTCTGAGCGACGCACTGATCGACAAACACGCTTTCTGATTGACAATATTTTTTTGTTTTTTTTCTTACCATCAAGGACCCCCCCATAAGTTGACCAATTTGCTACGCCGGCAGTGCGGGAGATGGCTTGTCCAAATCGAGTGAACCCCTCGAATAGCCCATCGACGCCAGGATACATTTTCCGGAAAAAATCGCGAGCAAATTTGCCACTAAAATTTTACCTTTAGCTTTAAGGTAGAAAAAGGGGGCAAAATAAAAAACAAAAGTATATAAGAAAAATTTTTTTTTTGGCAGCAGGGTATCTCTCTTGAGAGGCTGCAAACTGAACTTTTCTGGAAAGTCAGTGTTTGTTTTTTGGGGAAGCGAATATGGTTTTGATATGGTGTCCAATTTTGTTGGATCATAACCAAACTTAACCCCTGTCCCGCCATAGCGAGCGAAATTGCATTCTGAAATAGTTGTGCATTAGCAAGGATTCGAACTCATAACCCGCGAGAGATTGCAGAGGAAAAGCATCTCTAGTGCCATTTGCGCCAATTGACGCGGCAATCATCCTAATCTTGCGCACAACCAATTCAAAGCACAATTGACAACATAAAAGCGCAGACCATAGTTGGTCTCAAAAACAGTTTTTTTTCTCATATTTTTTTTTTCTAAAAGCAAAAAAAAAAAATATAGATAAAGAGACAAAAATTTTTTTTTCCGTACCAATTAGGCAAAAATTTTTTTTTCTCACAAAGACATGATTATTTTTTTTTTCTCTCAAAAAGACATGATTTTTTTTCTTTTTCTCAGGAAATGAAAAGGGAAAAAGGGGACGATATTTTTTTCTTCTCAAAAAGACATGATTTTTTTTTTTGAAAAAGAAGTGATTTCAGAAAAAGATAAAACTAAAAAAAAAATTTTTTTTTACCATCGATGAAAGTGTTGATGCCATTCATACACATTAATGGGCTCGCCAACTTCATTGCTCCCCAAGCCAAACCAGGTAACGAACATCACCATCATTTCCCAAAATTGAAACGAGGGTGAAACCGAGCAAGTGAACCAGCGCGTCCCTAAAAAGTAAGAATTACTCACACAAGCTCGTATATCGCAAATTGCGATGCGAAAACATTTTTTTTCTTTTTTTCCATTTCATTTTTTTTGTTGCCACTCACTCAATAAACGGTTTCGAGTCAGCACGGTTTATTTTCTGCCAAAATAAACAGAAAATGGAGCAAGGTACGTTAGAGATAGACCCGGTTTATTTGACGATATTTTCGGCAATTTTTGTGCTCGTATTCTCTAAACTGATTGAGCGCTATAAAAACGACCAATTCCCATTTGGACCATGGGGCTTTCGGGCGATCATTGGAATTGTAAAATTCCCGATCACCATGTTTAGAACCATTTTTCTTGGGACACTGGGCGCAATATGGAGCACAGTCAGTTTTACCGCAAAAAAACTCGGATATGGCCGTACACTGGCACAAAAGCGCGAGCACATGGATATAAACCGAGCCCATATGGAACACCTTGTAGACCGATTTTTTCATATAATAACTAATGAAATGATACAGTTTACTACGGAGCTTAAGGCCGAAGGGAGAATTACAGAGGAACTTTTTCCGGTATTTTTGGGGTCCTGTTTACACGCCCTAGTTATCTACCGCGAGGCCTTACAGTTCCAGTTAACCAACCCGCCTATCCAACAAGCATGCGCTGTTGAGGCAGCTTTTTATATTTCGCAAGGTTTAAAATGCCCATTGCCACCTAAAGAGCTCAAAACACAGTATTTGTTGCGAACGGGCTCGGCATGGGCGCCTTATAAAATTTTTGTGCTCGACGGGGTCACCACAAAAGGGCGCGTTTTAGACCTTCTCCGCCTACCCTTGGATTTTTTTATAAAAACGCTCAAAACAGCACCAGAAAACCCCCCCGAGCACCAAATGTTTTATAAAATACATTTGCTGGTACGACAAAAAGTGCACCGCATTATCTGGATTATAAATGAAATGCCTAACAGAACACTACGCCTGGATGCCCTTACACTTTTCGAGCCACAGACTGACCTAGTTGTACCATTTTCTCCAAAAAAATTCTCACTAGGAGACGTAATCAGTGAAGAACTCGACATGTATTTCGCCTATCACTGCGATTATAGAAATATAAAGTACGACAAGGACAGTTGGGTAGTACTGAAAAAGTGTATGGGCTCGCCGTTACGTTTTGGACGACAAATCCAAAAACCCCTGAACAATTGGGTAACACCTTTTCGAGTCAGTAAGGATTTGTCGGCACTTCCGCGAAATTCACACGAGCTGTGGCAAAGATAAAAAGAAAAATTTTTTTTTTTGGAAGCCCAAAAATAATATTTTTCTTTCTTTCTTTTTTTGAATAAGAAACTTTTTATGTCAAAACCCAAAATTTTTTTTTGCAAAATACAATAGTTTAAAATTTTTACCTGGATGCGCGTGAGGCCCATCTCCCCGATCTTCGGTGAACTCGCGAATACAGTCAGTTGATAAATCAGGGCTTAATTTCAATTCCGCAATAATCGCTCGCATTAATTTTGTTTGAACACCAATACTACGGCCGGTTTCCAAAGAAATACCGGCAAAATGCGGGCTCCGTTTGATCGCGGCAAGTTGCACGCCCATCAAATGATTGTATTCCATGTCCACCAGAAACCCTCTGTCGAAATAAGCCCCACGTTGGGCAGCTTTCCATTGAATAACTTTTAGGAACAAGGCGCGAATGCTCAGCGACGCATACTTCCCGTGGCTTTTTGGAAGGTGAAAATAAAAACCTTTTATTTTAAAACGGAAAAATTATTTATTGGAATTATTAGACACGGTTTAAACAAAAAATTAGTTGTTACAAAACAACTAGTTCATATTTTTTTTTCTCTAAATGGCCTCTAACGTAGAACAGGAAACATTCATTTTTAAATTTTAAATAGGTTTCATTGGAATTATTAGACACGACCTTATATATTTTTCCGTTTTGCAAAAAACGTATTTTTTTTTCAAAACACCTAAACCATCTAGGCAAAGAGCTCGATCTTGACAAGACTGACAGAGCTCGTTTGTACAGTAACTTTGCCAAGCACCAGCACTATGACATCTAAATTGGGACCCAACGCGATCAAAAAGAGCCACCAAAGTTGCATTGGTGAAACCATTCCGTTGTGCGCACATCTCTTTTTGAACATCCAAGAACGCGCGACGGGCCCCATTCGACTCTAACCCGGGCAAAATATCAGGCGCCACCTCAAGTACATCTACTGTGCCCCACTCGACCTTAACAGGTCCGCACTCCTCCGATAATTTAGAAACAAACACCCCGTTTGATTCTACCAACGGCAGGGCACTAGTAGATAACTTAAGGCCGTTCGGTACACGCTCGACCTTAGTAAGGGGCGTCTCGTGAAGTGGGAATTGATGATTTTCCTCATCGGTTTCATCAATTATAAACTCCATATCATCCCAAGTTAGACGGTCACAAGTGATGTGCTCGCCCTCTTCGACCAAATTCCCATCCAAAATGTAGGGAATGTAGAAGGGCAGTTCAACAATATCGGCATTTTTGGCATACGCGCGGTCCTTATCGGGTTTTTCCTAGATGAAAAAGTGGTTTAGAAATTTTAACACGAATATTTTTAACACAACGTTTTTTAACACGAATATTTTTAACATTTTTTTCTGGGCAAAATAGTGAAACAAGCAATAAACTACTGGGCATATAAACAAAACATATACAGAAGTTTTTTTTTGTGGAAACTCTAGCAAAAATGTATTTGGAAAAGTTTTTTTTTCAACTTTCTGGACCCTTTCGGATCATTTTCATTAAAAAGAAACGATTTGGTCAGAAATATGAAATAAAAATATCGACAAAGAACTTCGATACTTATTTCAAATATACTTTTAGCAAAGGACCCCGACCAAGAATTTTTGGATGAACTGGACGAAATGCAAAGTTCACCAAGACAGGCACCATACTCCCCGCATTCACCTTGCCACCCACCTCCATATTCACAAGAGTCCGAGTTCGAACCGGATTACGATGAGGAGGTACCGTGGGAAAATGACCCTATGAGTTCCCCTAAAGAAGCGCCAAAAACACAACCTGCGCCCACGACTACTGACTCACTGCCCAAACCGAAATCCAAACCGGCAAAATCGAATTTCAATAATTCGATTCCAACGGTTTTAACCACGGAATCGAGTCATTGGGACTCAACCCCTTTAGTTCGCGAGCAAAACGCCCTCCGACTGGTTAAAACCCATGAAATCGAGAGTTATCGAATGTCATGGCTTCTAAACCAGACGAGGGATTTTTGCGCAACTAATCCGGATTTCGGCTTCCAGCATTACTTGTGTCGACGGGCTGCAAATCTGACGCAAATGGGAAATGAGTTGCAGGCGGCATCCCCACATTTATATTGCCAACTAGAAATAGAATTGGCAATAATAACGGAGTTAGCACGCCATCAACCAGTCAAAAAGTGCTATTACTTGGAGCCCTCGTCGAGTTTTTTCAAAAAACAAATTTTTGGTCACGAATTATCAAAAAATAAAAAATAAAACAAATTTAGGCGTACCTCCAGCAGCCGGAAAGGTTCTTGGATGTCTTTGGCCACCAAGCGTCCCTGTGAGCGCGCCATTTTGTACAAATTTTTTTTGCCTAGAAAGAAAAAGTTTAGAACATTTTTAGAACAGTTTTAGAACATTTTTAGAACATTTTTTAGAAACACCAGTTTTCAAGTTTGCCAAAAAACAAAAACAAAAAATATCACACATGAAAACGTAATAAAAACTCAAAAATAGGTCAAAGAAAGCCCTTTCTTCAACAATTTCATAATTTGTATGAGGATGCGTTTGGCTCCTACACTCGTGGAAGTGAACAAAAATGAACATTGGTGTCGAATGGGGGTTAATTTGAAGGATAAAGATTTGAGGGAGCTTCTAAAATTTCCACCGAGCGTCCGAAACGAGGACCTTTACAATCATAGAGCGTCCGAGATGACGGATCAGGAGCTCGTTTCGGTACTGCGACAACATATTTCGGAAGCAGAGTTGGCCCAGAAACGCATCCCAAAAACGAAAAAAACTGCGTTTTTGAGTACTTCGCCAGAAGATAGGGATGCGCGGTTCAACAATTTACCTGAGCTAGAACGGATTTCCCCGACAGTTGAGTTCATGCCCAACGGACAATTCCGATCGTATGTCACGACCCCTAGTGGCGAAAAAATTGATCGAGAAAATCCACCCTGGCTCTGTGAATTTAACATGCTCTGGCACCGGTAATATTTAAATTTTAAATATACAAACTCTTTACCTCACGATTTATTTTGATTCAAATTTTCTCCGAAAAACGTTTTCTCCAAAATTGCTCCGTCAACTATCAACACACACACACACACACACACTCTAAAATAGGAAATTTTCGGGTTTGCGTTTAAACGGAAATACATATAGCGTATTAGTTATGGGATAACAGTAGGAACTTTCAGCATTTTTTTCTCTGACGGATCAAAAAAAAAGTATCAAAGTCTCGGGGAAATCAAATACGCTTTGATTTCCCAAAAAACAAAAAACAAAAAACAAAAAAAAAAATAATGAAACCAAACACCGCCCAATCATTTTTCGGTCTTTACATTTTAAGACCGCTGATTGGTCACTTCCTTCATTTTGTTTTGTCCAATAGGGATCTGAGAAGACTGCCGCACACCACAGACCCGAACAAAGACTTGATTCTTACCGGGCACCAATTGGCCAACGCGCTCGACTTCTCGCCTACGCAGCTCGCCCCCGTGAAATTCGCTGGCTACTCCGACCTTCGAGAGAAATTGACGAAGAAAAAGCGCGCCAAAAAGGCGAAACCTGCGAATAAGGCGCGAAAAACGGAGAAACCTAAAAATAATCCGGTTATTCAAGTTACATTGGATAACACGGAGGATAAGAGCGCACATCCTAGCCAGCCCCAAACCGATGTGTTGGACTTAAATGTCACTCACAACGAGTTTGTGCACCCGGCTACTTCTCAGACTAAGCCGCGTCTTCCTGATTTCAAAAAGAAATCAAAGACGGGACCTAATCGAAAAAGTAGCTCGAGTGCCCGTGCGATAAATCGTTCCTTCTCGCCTTATTCTGAGCCATTAAAAAGAGACGGTACACCCTACACTGTAGAGGAACGGGCACTTAGTGGTCGGTCAGTCTGGGGAAACCGATACACACTTTCTTCGTCATCTGACGAGTGCCCTCGTAGTACATTACCACGCCCGGGGTTTTTTCAACAAAGCGCGCGGGATTGTCTAAACAATATAGACAACCCGTTTTCGCGCCGACCAACACCGCGCGTACCTTCTCAGGCCAAGCAACCGGAAATGCCCGGTTTGTTTAACCCCTTTGCGGGCCGCCGATAGTTTTGTAGTTTTAGGATTTTTTTAACACGGATTTTTTAACACGGATTTTTTTAACACCGATTTTTTAACACGGATTTTTTTAACACGAAGCCTTTTACTTCAAACAAGTATACAAAATGTGTACTACCAAGCCTTGTTTTTTCACTCAGCATGAAAATACAAATAACAAAAAATGACGACAAGCGTCAAAAAACCCCCCGGGACATCATTTTTGTCGCTGTGGACACCCTACTCCACAAAT
>SCLG01001184.1:0-15098 GCA_004367875.1 Oikopleura albicans
CCACATAATCATTTCCGCCAGGTTCATTTAACTCTTCCACGCCAGATCACCAGTTAACTGCTGATTTGCCAGTTTTTGGTTGACGTCGTTTACGTGATATTATGAAATCATTTTAATTTTCCACAATCTGCGGTAATTTGATTACAACACTTCCCCTCAATTTTTCGACCATTTTTACATAAACTTTTCGTAATGATGATTTTTCAGATATCCAAAACTGACAATTTTTGACAACAAAGACCAAACACAATGCAAAATGAATGAAATGGTTATTGTCAAATTTTCAAAATGATTCTTAAAATAAATTAATTCTAGAAATAATAACAAATTTCGAACAAACTGACAAATTTTGAACAAAATGACAAATTTCGAACAAAATGACAAATTTCGAACAAAATGACAAATTTCGAACAAAATGACAAATTTCGAACATTTTACTAATGAAAATTTGGGCATCACCCCGACAACTTATGCTCCAACACATGGTAATAATTTCGACATTGTTAATAATTTTGCAAAACTTGGGGTAACAAGCCGCGATTCTGACCATTTAATAGATTTTCGCTGGATATGATTTCTTTCCGCAAATTATTAATAATTGACAACTTGCAGCAAAAACAAAAGTATTGAAATAAATCCCATCGTGGCTCATGGGAGGTGTATTTTTCACCGCGTCTAAATCCTAAAAATCCAAATCCTATTTTTGACGTAAATTGATATTCGCATTAGAACGTGTCCCGTATTTGACCGTATCTGGTCATGACCTTGAATAACTCATTTCTAAGTTACCATGATGAAATTCAAAAAAATCATGTTTTATTATCATGTGAGCTCCCATTTTTGATAATTTTTGATAATTTTTGATAATTTATGATAATTTTTGATAATTTTTGATAATTGTGATAATTTTTGATAATTTTTGATAATTTTTGATATTTTTGATTATTTTTGATTATTTTGTATCAATAATTTTTTCATATTATTTTTTTTTCTCAATATATTTCTTCATTCTTGGAAAGAGAACTTAAAACCCCCAGAAAGAGAACTAAAACCCCCAGAGGGAAATCCGAGTGATTTAGCCATTTTTTTTAAAGATTTTTATTAACAGTCGTGAAATTTCAAATCTTTTTGTCAGAAACGCTTGGGCACTGGCTTGACCTTAACAATAAAACAAAGGACGGTCACTTGCTTGCCAATGTGGATATGGACTATGTGTACGATAAAATTCAAATTGTAACCAAATGTGATAAGCGCAGTTTGGTTATTCTACTTGACGTTACGACACAGAACGTGAAAGATAAGTACGTAAAATTACAATTAATAAACTAGCCCGAGAAGAAAGGCGATAATTTTTATGTTTCTTTTTTTTTCAGAAAAAAATAATTCCGTGATTTTTTTTTGTTTGAAACCAGCTATCGTGATGACGAGCGTAATATAAACCTGGCACTTAATTCTTTTAATTTGTGGCCGAAAATGTGGTTACTGAGGTTTCTCAAATGTTTTTATGATTATTCTAACGTCGCGAGTTCAAAATTCTAAAAAGAACTTCAACCTCTTCTTCAGGGCAAAATTATTAACTAAATTAAATTTATTCTTTTTTCGTTAAAAATAAAATTCTAGATTGTTGGAAAATTTTTTCTCAATGTATTTCTAGATTTCTCGAATATTTTCTTTAGTCATACACACGCATAATTTGAAAAAGAAGAAAAATAATTGTGAGAGAGAAAAGCGATGGAATTCTTCACTGATGCGTTTTCTTTTCTAGAATAAAAATTGGGCTAATTTTGAGCTTTTCCACACCATATATTATAAATATGTTTCTACTCAGCGTTTTACATAAATTTCCGCCGTTTTTTTCGTTTTTTTTTTCTAGATAGTCAAACTCAATTGAGCTCAAGTTTTTTTTTCGCTCGTCAAAAAACTCGAATTGGGCCATCTAGAAAATTCGGGAGAAAAGACGGCGGAAATTCATGTAAAACGCCGAGTATATTATTGGAACATTTTTCGTGATTTTTTCAAAATAAGTACTGTTTGAAGCAGTTAACCTACGCAAACTAACGGTTTTTATGTGACAGCTTGTGCGTTGATGGTCCAAATTGTGCCTTGATGGTCCAAATAAACTTTACAGCTCTTGGTTATGCCATTTTTTTCGCAAAATTTGCAATTTCCCTATTTCCACCAAGTTTACCAATAATTTGGTACTTTCTAACCAATAAAGTTCGATACCCAGAAACGTACTTCAAACCATGATTTGATTTAATGACCTGAAACGTGGTCCCAAATGGGGGTAATTATTTTGATTTTTTTTTTCTATTTCTTGGAGTCGTTCTATCGACCGTGATTTAGAGTCCCTATCTATACCGGGCGCAAATTAAAAAAAAAGAATTTCTTACTTTGTGGCAAAAACACACTTGGTCATTCCTAGAGAGTGCGGTCCAACCTCTATGAATTTATCTTTTAAATTCTAATTGCAAAACGGAATGGATTACTTGATCAACAATTCTTGAGCCGAAACAACGTTTTTTTTCATCTCAGACCCTAATTCCACTTAGGGAGTCGAATCATGCTTCTTATTTTTGAGACTACTTGAAAAATAAAGTTGTTTGTGGTTAGTATCGGAAACGTTCGAAAATAAGAAATAAAAGTGAAAAACAGTTATCATTATGGTTAGGAAAAGGGATAGCACATGAACCAAGCGCTTAACTACCAGGGGAACATTGGTGCAAGTTTTAACCAAACGCCTTAAATACAAAACATACAACGAAACTATTTTTTCTGGCAAAAATTCAGAATTTGAAATTTTTCTGATGCGTTCAAAATTTGAACCATTGTCCCCCTACGGATTTTATGCCTATTGGGACCCTTGAGAGTTAAAAACCAGTTACTGTGCTTTAATCAAAATAAGTAAAACCTATAGAATTATGGTCCCTAATCTATGATGAAATCTCATGAAGTGGTATAACCCTGTTAGGGGCACTTTTTCTCAATAATTTTTTTTTTTTGAAAACGTTATAAAATTTTGGTCATTATGGCCCCCTTATTCATACATTAGAAGTCTAAAAAAACACAAAAAATTGTTTTTTGAGTAAAAATGTGATTTTATATCAAATTATTTCACTTTCGATGACTTTCTTCAAAAAATAAATTGGAAAATATGTGCGATATAAGATCAGCGAAATTTCCAAATAAACCTAAGCAAAAAATATCTACAATTTTTTATAGCGAATTTGTTTCACAATACACCACGTGCGCCGTTATTGGGTCAAAATTTGGACTCAACATTTTCCAGTGACCCCGCCTACGCACTGCGCCGTTATCGGGTCACCCTTTATCGACGCAGGTGGCGTAGTTAAATGTTTGTGAAAAAAATGAAAGTAAAGAAAAGTAAATTTGTTAAAGCAAAAATAACTTACTATATATTAAAAATCCCCATTTGAAATTTGTTTCTTCAAAATTAGTCAAACTACATACGGTATTTCTAACTTCAACCCAAGTCTACCATTTAATGGCCAGTTTCTAATTACCCTACCGGACAAAAATTAATGTAATTTAGCGAAAATACACTGTTTGTACACAAAAATAATTGCATAGATTACACGAGTTACATATCCATTAAAGTTGATTGACACAATTTTTAGAAATGTTCAAAATTTGGGTTCATTTCTTGTAATTCAATACAACACAAAATTCCATAGCCAAAGCCAAACACGAATTTGTCCCAAAATAACCCCAAAGGGGCGCTTATCCTTTAACGGTCGTTATTGGAGTGATGACTGTATTGGAATTTTATTAAAAACATATTTTATTTACTCATTATTGAGGCGCACCTAGGCGTATTTCGGACGTTACCAAAGCCAAATGGTGTTTTAACTCCCAAGGGGAAAGCCGTGCTTTATAAGCTTTGAGGCCCATTTTTCGGTAATATATTTATTTTTCGGTATATATCAGTTCATAAATGTCGAAAGGGTAAAATGTCGAAAAGGTAAAATGTCGAAAAGGGTAAAATGTCGAAAGGGTAAAATGTCGAAAGGGTAAAATGTCGAAAGGGTAAAATGTCGGAAGGGTAAAATGTCGAAAGGGTAAAATGTCGAAATGGTAAAATGTCGAAAGCGTAAAATGTCGAAAGGGTTAAATGTCGAAACGGTTAAATGTCGGAAGGGTAAAATGTCGAAAGGGTAAAATGTCTGAAGGTTAATTTGCCAACAAAAAGGGTAAAGGTGATTAAGGGTAAAATGTCGATAATTTTTTGACATTTTACCCTTTCGACATTTTAGAAATGATGTCGATTCAATCGGTGCCAACGTAACAACACTAAAGTCTTCTAAATAGGGTCGCTTTTCAAAACACGAAAGTGACCCTTATTTGGCGGCCCTGTATATATCTTTATTTATTTTAGCGAAGATATCTCGGGCACGCTGAGAATTTATACTTATCAACAAATCGAACAACGCTTGATTCATACCCACAAAGAAGATTTCCATGTGCTGGTTGGATTTTACGGCACTCGGAGGTTAGAAGTTCTCATTGACGATGTCGTAAGGCACGTGTTGTAAAATATCAGTTTGGATCAATAGGGACAACGTGGTAATCACAATTTGTGATTAAATTTAAACAAAAAACTCATTTAATTAAGATAAGAAAATGAACGAGACGTGTTTCTCAATAATCGAACTTTTTTATCTCAAAATCCGACGTAATAATGACATTACAGTTTGTCGATTTCATTGTCAAATTTATTCTAGATTTTTTTCTTGATCTGAGTTTGTGCTCGATCGGTTATCGGCGATAAATAATCGGCGCCTTTTAGAAGGCCTCGCCGACAGAGATTAAAAATACGAATTCTAGAATATTTATCGCGGTCATCGGTTAGAGATGACATCACCGCGGTGTCTGGAAAAGTTTTTTATCCGAAAAAAGGTTTTCACCGAAAATCGTTTTCCTCGATAAAGTTTATCCTTAACACGCTTTTCACAAAAAACACGGTACCAGGAATGACTTTGAAGTATGTTTCTATATTTTTATCGATATTTCAATCGCTACCTCAAAATTCGTTAAAATTCGTGCATCAAAAATTTTGTAACAATTTTGAGTCATGACGTCATTTTGTAACGATTTTGAGTGTAACGATTTTGAGTGTAACGATTTTGAGTTTAACGATTTTGAGTGAACCGATTTTGAGTGAAACGATTTTGAGTTTAACGATTTTGAGTGTAACGATTTTGAGTGTAACGATTTTGAGTGTAACGATTTTGAGTGTAACGATTTTGAGTGTAACAATCTTGAGAGTAACAATTTTTAGTTAGGGACTGTATATGAAAACCTCTAAAATAGCCTCTCAAAAATATATGATCGATGATTGGCTCACAGTTTTCATGGTTTTCGTATAATATAGCATCGCTTGAATATCTTGTGACATTTTGTATTAAACCAGTAAGTTTACAACTTTTTCGAGGGATGTTAAAGACATCGAACGAAGCCTTCACAAGTTAACAGATCCAAAAATTGACAAAATATTCTATCAACTTTACATGCAAACCGATCCAATTGACGCCAAAGACAATTTGAAGAAAGCAATGCGGCAAGTGTCTAAACTGGTCGAAGATAAGAATAAAGATCGCGGAATTGACGAAAAACATATTTATCACTGGGTCATCGTATCCCACACGATTCGCATTACCGGTGCCGGTATTCTCAAAAAGTTTGATATTGACAGTATGACCAGTTTGAAATTGGAACGCAATGGAACCGTTTTGATGACCAGCCTACGCAGCGATGGAACTTCTGATATTAAATATATCAATCAAGGTAAAAAGATACCAACTTTGATTTCTACCATATTGGTTAAATAAAATGGGAAAATTTGCGTAGGTTGAGAATTCCAATTAGCTCGGGGGCTTCTGGTAGTTTCAATTAAAAAAATAATAATTATTTTGCCAAGATTCTTAATTTACTCACAGAGATCACTTACTTATTGATAAAAAAACTGTATGTCATATAGCCTATAACATTTACACAGGGTGAGCCGTTAACGGTCAGAAATTTTTTAACGTACCTTTTGAGTGCGCCAGTGCATTCGAATCATGTATTTTTCACAAAAAAATTACATGATTGAGCCAAAAAACAACTGGTGCTAAGATAACCGGTTAGGGGTGTATAATTTTTCTATGTATAATTTACAAAAAATACCTAACAGAAACATTTAGGGTGTACACAGTTAGTGGATTTTGAAGACAAAATTGTGGCGTGGAACATCGAATCAGAAGCGCGATTTTGCGCGCTTGACGCCAAACGTATGATGATCCTTGGTTATCGCGCCATTTACGATGAAGTTGACCTAAAAAGTGACGACAAAAAATGGCGCCAAAATCGACAAACAATTTCCGCCCACGCACGCCGTTGGAAATTCGTCATGAAATTGCTGGGCGACCACAGTGAGCGGCATTTTGCGCCGGATTTTCCGAAAATTCGAGATAGTAAAATTTCGACACCTAGTGACTATGAATATATTCGAGCAGGGTCACGTGGGCGCCGTTTTGACGATTTTGGCGACAATTATGACATATTTTTTAATACAACGGAAAAAACATTGACCGAAAAAGGTCGAAAATTATTTTGGGGGTCCGGTGGGCCGGCAGGACAGAGTTAACGAAATCATTTTTAAGGGGGTCAAACAAGCAAGTTGCGATGCGTAAAAATAATAATGTCTTATCTACGACGTAGTCGTAGACAAGACAATTATCTGCAAGACAACTAGAGACATAGACATATATATATTTTTTCATTTGTCGAATAAGGAAATTGTTCGCAATTTCTTTTAACATTTTAATTAAAATTATGTTAAAATTTTCGTTAAACTCTAAATCAGGAAGTTTTATTCAACGAAGTTTCAAATTTCGGGATCAGTACAAACGCGCGGTCGATCAATCACTCAAACATTGGGGCGTTGAGCCAAAGGAGAAAGTAAAAGTCGATGGAGTTAAATATGAAAAATGGTCGCATTATTTTAACTCGTTTTTAACGTATTTTACAAATGGGCATGCAAATTGGTTGGCACCCGAAGTAGACCTGAGTCATTTAACCGACGATGACTAATGCTTTGCAAATTTGAAAAAGTCGTCATAATTTCAGCAAAATCGAAGATATGGACCATAAGTTATTTTACTGCCTAAATTGTATCAGTGCAATATTTAAGAATTTTGAATGAATACTGTAAACACAAAAATAAAACGGATACGCAAAGTTTTTTTTTTCACAATTCGCCATTAGTTTTGAGAAAAAAATCAAAATTACACCTGCTGCGCTGTTATCTAGCAACTTTCGCACAAAATCCACAAAATAGCATAGCGAACGGGAAAATCTGCAATCGGCGCAGTGCGTAGGTGTCTGCAAGATAACGCAACGAACGCAAGCAAAAAATGTATTATGATGACTTTACTATTTTTTAAATTTTCTTAATGCTGAATTCAGGGATGATATACACCCCCTGCGCTGTTATCTTGCAACTACCGCATGAAACAAATCCGCAAGATAACGGATCGAACGGGGACATCTGCAAGATAACAGCGCAGGGCTTAACACATAAAGATAAGGATTTTGGAAAATTGGCCGAAAACGATCTGCAAGATAACGGAACCAACGGGAAAATCTGCAAGATAACGGTGGACAAGATAATATCGCAGGGAGTGTATATGAATTAACCTTCAAACACATCTTATTTAATGTAATTACAATCAACATAGAATAACTGAGCTTGAATTTAAAAAAATAATAATAAATACAAAGCAAAAATATTGCAGGATAATTAGTCAAGAACTTTTTTTTCAAATTTATGACTGGTTCCTATATTTTTAGTATCTAGCAAACCGCCCACACACTGTGCGGCACAGTCTGCGCCCTCATTTTTAAATTTTCATCTTTGGCTTTTATTCAAATTGAAATTAATACTTTATTTCATACGGTATAATGAAAAATGCCCAATTTTGTATTTTATCTGGTAGACACACTGATCAGGCTACGGATTGTACCGTTAGTTTACCGGTACCATCATTTTACCGGTAGTTTACTTTTTTCACGTACAGTACTGACTCTCGTAGAGTACGTGACTTTTCGCGTATAATTTGTTATTTATACTAACAAATAAATATCGTATTTATCAAAATAGAGCTTTAAAATAACATCAGTACAGTTTGCTTGGATAATCTCGACGCCAATTACAAAAAAACATATTTGGTACTGTGTGGTTAAGCTTATGCCGCAGACATTTAAAATTATTATTCGATTTATTGTGAAAAATTACTAAATAACTTTCCGTTTTTTGATTTCTCGTTTTGAAGTGAAAAGTTAATACAGTCCCGACCTTCTTGATGTGCATATTGGGTTTCCGAAAAACATGCACATCAGGGCAGTCGTACACATCAATGCAGTCGGTCATCATGGTAGTTTTTTTCTGTTTTTTTTAACTGGTATTTCAGACAAATATTTAGGTTGAATTTTTGGATTCAAACCGTACATTTTGGATCGAGACAAAATTTAGGAATCTGTTTTTAGGAAAAAATTTTTTTTTTTTTTTTGATTGTTTGAAATATAACATTTGGTAGACTTTGCAGTTTCGTTAATTTTTCTGAAAAGTGCACATCAAGAAGGTCGGGACTATATGTTGTAGTCTTTAAGACCTGTTTGAGCAGCGTATTTTATAGTCTTTTGTTATAACACCCCCTGCGCAGTTATCACACAGGTTTCACAAAAAAGTTTTCGTAGGCGGAAAAACGGTGTATAAGCAAAATTAAAAAGCTCGTGCTGTTATTGCTCGTAGGGTGCCAGATAACTGCGTAGAGCGTACGTGGGATAGTTAATTTTCAGAAAAAAAAAACATACCGGACAAACGGACAGACCTGCTGGATAAGTAGATGTGGGATAACCGGCAAGGGGTGTATAACAAAAAGGGTAAGAATATTTAAATATGACATTTGTATGACATGACAAGTACAAAAAGTAATACAGTCCTTGAATTCAGAGCGGCCGTTTTTGGTTCTCGAAAAAATCGGCCGTTATGGGCTAAACGGCCAATGTGGATTAGGGCCCCTCATGGGTTACATTTGGGAGAAATTGATATTTCAATACGTTAAGAAAAAACGGCCGTTATGGGATTATCATTTTTTTTTGTAAAAAACGGCTGTTATGGGATAAACGGCCGTAATGGAAGCGGCCCTTATGACATCAAGGACTGTAATTTAATGAGGGTTGTTTTATGAATTAAGACTATTTCATGTCAGAAATCATGTCGTGTTTTCGTTTGCGTTGTTTGGTTTTTTTGGCGAATTTTCGAAAAAGAAAAGACATAATTATTGGATTATTCCTTATCGTTTTTGGAGTTGTGGCACTTATTGCATTAATTACGACACTTGCACTAGTACTTCCCAAATCTGACCATATCCCGGGTAAGAAATTTTTCATCACCTTCGCATTTTTTTGTTAATTTTTCTGAATATTAAATCTTTAACTCAGGTTTGTGCGTGTTTACTTTTGCACATATCATATGTGACATATTTAAAAAAAACCAAGAATGAAGTTTTTACGAAGAAAAATTAAAAATTCTCAAATAATCAATTCCAATTAAACCAGGTACGCGTCCAGCGAAATCGCCTACGCACTGCGCCGCTATGTTACAATTTTCCGTTATGTTACACTTTTTTTGAATTTGTTTTGTAACATAACGGCGCACCTGGTGTTTTGAAAGAATCCCAAATTGTTACACCATAAATCGTTACAAAGTGACGTCATCTCAAGTCGTTACATTTTTTTGAGCAGAAACTGCAACAATTTGGGAGCAGGCACTGTATATTTTCGATGTTATAGACTATAAAAAATTGAATCACAGTAGTGTTTTGAGAACCACTTTGTTTTAACTTGCATACTGCAGAAATCAGTCCGCAATCCAGGAGTTAAAATTGAAAATTCAGCAAACTAATTTATTATTAATTTATTATTAATTAGCAATCTCGCGCGCATTAATTTCTTCAAAAAATCTCGCGTGCATTCTTTTATTGATGTACTCCATTTTTTCAGAAGTCAAAAGAAAAATTTAATTAACCTAAAAAACTACCAATCATTGAATATAAATATTGGTACACCCCCTGCACTGTTATCTTGTCACCCGTTATCTTGCAGATTTTTTTCGGCCAATTTTCCAGGAATCCATATCTTTATGTGTTTAAGCCCTGCGCTGTTAACTTGTAGATGTCCCCGTTCGCTCCGTTATCTTACAGATTTTTTTTCATGCGATAGTTGCAAGATAACAGCGCAGGGGGTGTTAAATCAAGGTTTTAATTTTTTATTTCTAGATAAGGAAACAACAACACGTATTGCAACATCGACGACTGTAGGAACCACAGTTATAACAACTACAGCAACTACAACAACCACTAAGTCTTTTATAGGTTAACAAATTTGAAAATTTAAAAATTAAGTCAGCCAAAAACGAATTATTTGGCAGCTCTTTTCTAGGAGTAAAATGTTTGCTTCTGGAATATGAAATTTTTTTGAATTTTATCTGTTTTCCGAGTTCCTAAAGACACCTTAGGATAAAGCTGAAAATGAAAAAATCTCGAAAATCATATACAGGGGGTAGGCCAATTCCGGAACACCCCATTCCGGAACAGTTACCGGAAAAAAGTCCAATTCCGGAACGCTTTTTATTTCAAAAAAATTTAAAGTCCCATTCCGGAACGAAAAAGTCTAATTACGGAACGATTTTTGGGCTAAAAGTCCAATTCTGGAACAAAGGGGGACTTTGGCTCAAAATCGCAAAGCGTTCCGGAATTGGCCTACCCTCTGTATTTCGTTTTTTACATTTAAATTTCAATCTTAGACGGAGAGTGCCTGGATCTGGAAAATAATGCAGACAATATAAAGGTATACAATTATTGCTTTTGTTCTTACTTTAAAAAATACAAGTCCGAAATTGAAATTTGGTTTAATCAAGATGAAAAGGGTTTCTTTTTGAAGATGAACTCAAGAATGGGTTCAAATCCAACCGTCGGATCTATTTGGGGAAAATTTGAAATTTTCAATCTTATTAATACAAACTCATTTGCCGTCTTTTAACCCCTAAGCACGATTATTTAGCACATCCCTGAGCACGGGGCCGGACGTTTGTCCGGCTTTTATTCTATTCCTATCTAATCGATTGAGCATACTCTCACAAGCTACCCGACCACCCATGGTCGATTTGACCACAAAACCACAAATTTACAAATGGTTAACCGGGCGACGTACGCGGTTCATTTTTTGTACGCTAGTGCACCGTTGATTTCTTAACAGTTTTATAAAAATGTGAGAGAAAAAAAAATGTGCGTGAAAACTATTAATTGCAAATAACCTCTTTTTGGAGGTTTCCTAGGTTCAATCAATGACTAATTATTTTTTATTACGTATATAATTTTTTTATTTTTATTTGCTCTCCGAGTTTGTAATTATTATTCTATGTTAGTTTCAAATGTTAAGTCATTTAACAAAGCCGAACGACTTGAAAATTGCGTTCTTTCACCCGGGGCCGGACAAACGTCCGGGGGTCGTGCTTGGGGGTTAAAGCCAAAACTGGCAATTTGTGCCTTTTTTTCAAAAATGGTTCTTTATCGACTTCAGCTTTTATTCCCAATGGTCTTTTTACTTTTAGACCGAGTCGCCTTTCGGCCAATTAAACATGATACTAATTCAGTCAGAAGCGGCGTTGCTTTAACGAAAATCAGACGGTACTACCAAGCCATTCTGATTTTTAGACCTACCCATCCCGAAGTTTAAACCTAATATAAAAACATATTTATAGTGCCGTGAGCTGGCAGACGAATCCTTTCTAAAATGTATTGAAAACTGTCAAGGGTCTGTATGCATCGATTGCGCAGATGACAGAAATGCATTTATTTTGAATTGTCCTTGTAATCTGTATTGTCCGTGTAAGTGATTTCCTAAAAAATTAAATTTAAAATTTAATGTCATTTTAAGCTGGCTGCCCATGCCCTAATTTCGACTGCAATCTACTGCACCCAATTGTGGACAGTTGCCGGGATCCATTAACCAATGACAATTTCATCAGATGTTGGGAAATGGCAAAAACAGATCTTTATAAGTGCTTGGACCCTTGTAAGACCGACGAATGCGTATCCAATTGCGACAAACAATTTGAAAATGATTCGGACAATTGTCCATGTGGAAAACATTGCGTAGGTAAGTTTTTGAAAAATAATGAACAAAAAAACACTTGAAAACAAAAATTGAATTCCATTTCAAGAGGACTGTCCATGTCCACATTTCGACTGCGATCAGTTGAATCCGACAAAAACAACCGTATCAACTACCGCACCAACAACAGTAGCAACAACAACGCATGAAAATTTGACGGAATCGAACTCGACAATTTTAGTACTGAATACTTATGGAAGCAAAATACCTGTTCTGTATGATTCTATTACCGGTAAGTTTATTGTTTTTAGACTATAATTATAAAGTTTCCTTATCTTAAAATACTGTGTACAACAATAATTTTACCAAGGCAGAATTTTTGACGCGGAGTTTAATATTGTTTCAGCATAAAAAAAGTAATATACAATTTCTACTTGCTAAAAAATGAAATTATGCTGGTATCAAAAACTTAGGAAAGCTAAAAATCGAGATAGTATTAAATAAAGTATAATTTATTCTTATTTTACTTTAATAATAATGTAACACTATAATTTATAGTCTATAAATCGAAAAGTTCAAATGGATTAAAGACAATTTTATGAACCTTTTTTTGCGGAGGTGGCGAAACAAATAAATTCAGAAAGGGTATTTTGACACAATAATCTTCTTGTTTTTGAACTTCGTTATTAACGGAGTTTTTTGCTGAAACTATTTTATGTGCCTTCTATAAGTTATAAGAAAGGTTCAGGTTCGAATTCAAGGTCACTGTCAATAGTTATGGTGGGTGAAAAGATGGGAAAATGTGAACATGGCAAATTGATAGAATATGTGCTATTCACAATAAGGTTTTATTTTTGACACTTGTTTGTAAACAAACCGACCCTACCACCCTTAAGGCTAAAAAACTGAAAAAGAATTGGTTAACATTCTTAATTTAAGAATGGAAACATTATGTAAAAAAACCGTGTGAACCGGTGAAGACTCGTGTGAACCAGACATCATATTTCACCAAAAATGGAAACCAAAACCCGTGATACACGGGTGCTTTGCAAAATGCTTGACATTTTTTCGCGCCACACATTTATTTTTTTTCTTTTTCATTGAAAATACTTCAAAATGTAATATTAGGCGCTACAGACATTATACGAAGCTCTAAATTGAATCTTTGAATTGGAAATTTTGCAGAGATTTTTTTTAATTGTTCATATTTTTTTCGAAAATTTTTGTCATTTTTTTTTATTTTTTTTGAGTAAACACAGAAAGCGAGTAAAGGTTAAAAGATAAGAAATAATACCAAAAAGTATTAAAAAATTATTCTTTGGAAAGAAAGTCGGCCTTATTGACAATTTTGTCGAACTTGCGAATGTTGTAGGCATACTCCACAGATTCAATATTTTTATTTTTTAAAATCTGTTTGTTCAAATTTTTTTAGCGATCCAATTTTTAGTTTTATATTTTAATCTTTTTGCGCACTAATTAACGAATAATAATCGTCCGTTATGAATACTTTAATTTTTACATATTCCAAATATGTGAAAAGAAATTGAAATCCAAAAATATGTTTTTTTTTTCCTTTAAAGCAAATATGATAACAAAAATCATTCAACAAAGAGATGTCACAAAAAAAAATATACTATACTTATTATAGTCTATGTAACAAAGAGTCTATGTCATAGACAATGTTCGACTTTACGCTGATTTTTGAAAAGATTAATGGTTAAGTTACGAACGAGTCTTATTTTTTTCACTTTATGGTTATATTTCTATTCATGCATTCCGCGATCTTACTGTGTGTTAATTAAAAACAGATGTTCCGATTTCTCACAGCTTGAAATTGTTTTTTTTTGTGATTTAATCTTTGATCGAACCATGCAGTATTTTTATGCAAATTAGTCTCGAATAAGACCTCTGAAATACATTTCAAATACTACTACTGTATAATTAAGTATATGCGAAAATAATGTTTTCTTATATTTTTTCGTGAAATATTTTTTTACTGAATGATTTTCGTGATCATATTTGCTGCAAAAGAAAAAAAAAACCATATTTTTTGCATTTCAATTTCTTTTCACATATTTAAAATGGTAATTTAACGACAATTACGAATGTATAGGAACATGTAAAAATTAAAGTATAATCGATTGAATATGCCTACAAGATTGGCAACCTTGATAAAATTGTCAATAAGACCGACTTTCTTTCCAAATAATATTTTTATAATATTTTTGGTATTATTTCCTATATTTCAACCTTTATTCGCTTTCTATGTTTACTGAAAAATTAAAAAAAGATGACAAAAATTTTCNAAGGTTTCCTTTGTGATATCCTTCAGCTGCGTTAATTTGTTTATATTCAATATCGTCAGATTTGACAGAGGGGCAAATTCCATAGATGTCAAAGTTTCGATCGGATTTCCACCTATCACCAGTTTAGTCAGGCCGCTTATTATCTGAAAAATACGTTGATGAAATTCGCCAAATGTCTATCTTAGAATTCTCACTACACCAAGAGAGCCGTTATCTCTCAAAATCAAATTGAAAAAAACGTGAACGATAACGCCGCAGTGTTTTACACATAAAAGTGAAATATAACGGGAGGGACGGGAATAATTAAAAGATAACGGGGTGAAACATAACGGCGCACCTGGTGTGACAAACTCAATTTGGCCCAATTTTGATGTAATTTTAGTATCTTGCACAGCTATGTGCAAAAAAACCTTAAAAAATTTTACAAATTAAAAAAAAAATGTTTTGGCGCTCGCGACCAAAATTGGTCCCTAATTGAGTCTAATGGTTCATGAAGTCGTTTTCTGTATAGCACCCTAGTGGACGGTGCAAAACTGAAAAATGCGGAGTGGTTCAGCTGTTCTACACTGTAAATAAATTTTCAGACGTTCAATTAATGTTAGTCAATATTCTAGC
>SCLG01001185.1:0-14268 GCA_004367875.1 Oikopleura albicans
TGATAATATTCTGAAGTGATCATTTCGAGGTGTTCATTGAGAAAATCGCTTCGCGACGCAAGCAGCACATTTTTTCGCTCCGATTAAAATTATATTTATTTTTCTTGATTTTTGTCAATATCTCGAGAAGTAAGCGTCAGATCTTCTTTAAACTACAAAGGTACAGTACTTATATACAGAGAATACTACCAGAGAAACTACAGAAAAAAATACCAACTCTAACGGAAGTTAAATAAAAAATCCACTTTTGAGCACATTTCAGTCACTAAAAAACAGCCTTGACTCCTCAGTAGTTTATGTATACGCTATATGCGGATATTTTGAAAGTCCTATAATATGATGACATCGTGAATTGTTTTTAATCCACACCTAAGCCCTAGTATTCATAACGAAAACATTTAGGGGGCATAACTTTGTCGGCTCGCAATGGCGTACGACAATCATCATCATGGACAACGAGGACGCGGCCGCGGAAGAGGCCGTGGTAGAGGATCTTGCAGTCAAGGCGGGTTTCGCAAACAAGGCGGCTATCGTGGACGTGGGCGTGGCTCACACAATAATCATCGAAACAATGACTCTTATGGTTGGGATAATCGCGGCCGTAATGACCAAGATCGTGACTATGATCGTGATCGTAATGATTATGACCAAGGCCAAGCTGACCGTTCATCCGGCAGTGCCGACCATTATGACGATAGACGCTATGATAAACGTCGTGATCAAAACAACGAACGTGATCAAGACCAAAATCGTAAAATGTCACCCCCGCCACCAGTCCAAAATCGCCAAAGTGCTCACTTTTCTCGATCTGACCAAAATCGTAAATCGGATCGCAGTCGAAATGGCGAATCTGAAAAGAAACCGTCAAACTCACAACAAGGTAGGCTTGTTTACAATAAGGTCAAATTCAATATATTTCTGAAAAATTTTAAAACTCGAAAAAAGAAAAAAATGAGTTTGTTTGAAAAGAAAAAATTGAACATTGTCCGTTTGAAAAATACGAAACTGAATTTTTCAGGATCGTCGGTTAACAAGCGCCAAGTACCCAACAGCAAATTAGTCCGTCTTATCACCACCGCTGAAGGTGGCGCTGTGGGGTGGTTTGTGGGACACAATAACGACAAAATTGATCAAGTCCAAAATAATGTGCCATCGATCAATCAAAACGTTAATGGGTTCATAATGGTAATCCGGGAAGACCCTCCCGTTGAAATCGATTTTTTGCATACGTGCTGTGCTGAGCTGTCTATTCCAACTCGAGCCTATAACATCATACCGGGCTTTTCTGAAGACCATGCTGCCGTTATCGCATTTCAACGGGCACACCATTATTTTTGGTTTGGGTTCCGCCGCAGTCACCTTTCAAGTCGCACAGATGCTCTGAGCAAATTCGGTTTTGCACAATTTATCACGTATATGTTTATTCACCGAAGACGTAATATTTGGGTCACTAATCTTCCGGAATTGGAAGTTATGAAAAAATTTTATGCGGATTTGCAGAGCAATAATGAAAAACTTGAAACGGAAGGCAAAGCCCTTTGGCAAACCAAGGATGCCGCTAACCCCACGCACATGAATCACGACCAAAATCGGTTGAACATCAATGTGCTCACACATTTATTTCATAAGCGCCAAATTTGGGCGCGGGCAACTGAAGACATGTCCGAGCGTTTTGTACGTCTTAGTACGTCCTACACATTACGGTTCACACCGTATTTTACAAATGGGCATGAAGACTTACACCCCCGTATCAAGTTAGCGCACGATTCCCGATTATTCCAACTGGATAATCAACAAGTGCTCGACTATTTCAACCAAAAACGCAACGAAAGGCGTGAACGCGATAACTCGCGTCGGGCGGACCGCAGGGGGGTACCTGTCTCATCTCTTGATCTTGAGAAAAAAAACGATCAAAATGTATCAAAGGTCAATTTGACCGTTTTATCAGATAAATCGATTAATGATGTCGCTGAAATCAAAACAGGCATCAACAAAATTCAAAAAACCCAGAAATTAAGCGCTCTGGAAATCCTAAACGCGGTTGATGATGTTGCCGCCAACGCCACATCACTATTTAACAAAATGAATTCAAGGGTTAATAACCTGGAAATACGGCAGGCGTTAGATCGTGACGTCAGTAATGCCCTTCATTATACTACTGCCAAGGCAGTTGTTAACAGTGACGACCGCGTAACGGATTTGATAACGGTTTTGATGAAACGCGATGATATGAAAGACCAAGATCTTGAAGAATTGCGTAATCGAACTCTGGCGAGCAGTCAGTCGAACAATCTTATTGGTTTTCAGTCAACCTACAATAAAAACTGTTTTATTGACAAAAACGAGTTGTCCGCCACAGAAATTAATACTCTTGCTTTGCCCGCCGATGTGCCTGTTCAGCCCGTGACCACAAACACAAGGGCGGCCATAGTCGATTTAATCGATGGCGGTGATATTCAAAGCAATCCCCGAAAGCGCAAGCCACAAAACGAGACCCTTAATGACACCATCCCCTCTAAACTAACCAAAAAAACGTTTAGTGTGGAGCTGATTGATTTTACTCGTTTTTGTAAAATACCAGAAGATCACGGTACTTATCTCCGCAATAATATCTGGAACCTTGAAGGCTACCCCTCAATTGGTGCCAAAGGACAAAGTACCGATGCATTGTGGACCCAAAAAAGAGCTGATATCGCCAGCGTTCTCAAAATTAATGGCAGCAATAACACCAAAATCAACAATTGGCGTTACTGCTGCCTGGTATTTGGTGGAGATTTAATGACCTATCTCCAAAATAAACTACTAGAACCGGGCGTTATTGATGATGACAAAAACATCATTCGAACTCAAATCAACCACATAGTTGAATTTCTAAAGCTCGTCACATGCTCGACCTTCTGCTCCGAACTTCAAGGGGTGGACAAAAAGAATGCTGGCTTCGCCACCCCACCGGTATTAGACATTCAGTTTTATGACTGGGCGGTCTCCATTGTTGAACATAACACTGGTGACAGTCGTGGCTCAACAATTGAAAATTTGACGCCGGAAAGTTTTCAAAAAAGACTGGCCGGTAGTCTATACCGGAATAATGCGCTTACCAATTTTCGGGCACGTACCAGCAGCACAGTCTCGAGCACCACAGAAGGACCAGACTTCAATGCCTCAAGAATCAATGTCCTAGAAGAAAAAAATGAGGAAATGCCTGAGGTACATATCATAAGTTATAATGACGCAAAATCTACCGATTACAAAAAAACATATGAAACTTTCGATAATAAAAAAAACGACTACAAGAAAGTCCCAACTTTCTTCCTTTTTTTTCTTCAAATATTAAGTACCCTACTCAAAACGTGTATCAGCCTTTATTATCAATTTTCTGGGAAAATCTTAAAGTACTTTAACCTGAAAAAATCAACTTTTCAATTTGTAAAGTACTGTTGTCTACCGGACCAATCTGGGTCATTTTGGGTAGTACAACGAATTCAGTCTTATATACTAGACCAAATATGGTTATTTAGGGTTATACTGACTAATTCTACTTTCCCAAACAAAATAAAAACTGAACTCTTTAGAACTGAAAACGAAATACAACGTGCCAATGAGTCTCACCTTATATCAAGGGAAAGTCAACACCAGCCAAGCTCTCGTCAAAATCAGACTCATGATATATCATGTATGAGTGATGAGTTTGATTTTGATGAATTATTTTCCGATATTAAAATGTCAGATTCACAAATTGACACTTCTACAGACATAAGTGCTTTAGTTGACTTTCTTCACAGTCGTAATATATTTTTTGTGAAAAATCAAGCAAAATGGGTAAAAATCCAACAAATCCAGGATTTGGCCACCCTACGCTTGATTTGTCACATGTGCAATACTCAACTCACCAACATGTTATTCAAACACTCCACAGTTCGTATGATAAAGCAGCCGATCAGCAGGACGGATTTGCTTGATAAGGAAAGTCTACAAGCCGCCAGAATGCCTTCGGAACCTATTGATAAAATTGATACTGTATTTTACTACGAAAGAAAGTATCCGATCATTTTCCCACCAAAATATGAAAAATCAATTTTCAAAAATCATTTTAAACCTGAACTTTACAATAAATCAAGTGCAACTAACTCTCAAAGCTCTGAACTTCTAGTAACTTCTACACGAAATTTAGAGCTTTTCTCGTGTCTAAACATAAATTTACGCAATGCAACCAGTGAAAAACTATTTGATCTTGTTGACAAATACAAAAATGTAAACTTATTTACTCTTAATGAAATACACCTTCACAAAAGTCAAATTTTAACAGTAACGCCACCTGGATATCATATTTTTACGTCACAGCCGTGTAATGTGAAGTTTGACATTTACGCGGCAGTCATGGTTAAAAAAGAAATAGTGAAAAAATGTCAAAAAGTGTTTGATAAACCAATGTTTTGCACTGTTAAATACAGTTGTGGCCAGATAGAATACTTCTTCACCTCTACTTATCGGCCGGTTACAATTTCCCCTAAATGGAAAGATATAAATATCAAACCAGAAAAATATGCGGAATGTCTCATGGAATGTCTTTCTATTAGCGAGGGAAACCCTAGTTGCATTATGGGTGACTTTAACCTTACCCTAACTGAAAAGCCAAAAAAAAATGTGCAACTACAGAAAGACGTTCTTGAACAATTATCTGATTTTGACAATTTAGTCACTGAAATCACTTTTAGGCGTTTTAATGATATTAAAAAAGTATTTGTCACTTCCACAATCGATCATGTTTTTATAAAAGACCTTACTGTCCGTGACTTTAAACACCTAAATCTCAAAGAAGAGATAAAAACGGACGGCCACCTAGGGCAACTAATCACACTGGAGACCTTTAATGACGAAAATCTGGAGCCAAATGACTATAAATATAGTAGATCAAATTGTAATGAATATTATATTACGGATTTGTCCCAAAAAATGCTTCCAGAATATCAAACGGTATTCACTCTCGATTTAAGTTTGACTGAAAAGGCTGTAATTCTTCTTAATAAATTAACAAAATTGGTTAATTTCTTAGAACCCGAGGAAATGGTTGAAAATAAACCCAAACCATTAAAACCACTCTACAGTCAAGAATCTCTATATTTGAAAAACTTGTTAGATATTACCGTTAACTATAAAATGGACAACCCCTCGGACAAATATGTCAAAAAATCATGTAAAGAAATCAGGTATCTTTTTCATCGAAGTGTAAAAAATGATCGTCTTAATCAACACCTAATTTTCAGGACAAATGTTGAAAAAATCAGTATGCAGGAGTTTTGGCTGCTAAATAACAGGATTGCAAAAGGCTCGGTGACTGCTAATAAATGTCCTCACTCGGCCAATGATTTAGCCACGTACTTTAAAGGTCTACAATGGAAAGATCTTGACATAAATTTAGCAGAAAAAAAGTACATTTTTGACCCAGGACCGTATGACGAACCGCTAGTGCCAGATGGTATTAGGTTCCAATTACAAAAAGTGTCGTGGGGCAATCCAAATCCGTCTCTCAATCTCGGCCTACTTTTCAAACAGTTAAAATTACATACGCGGGACAAAAACGGCTGCAACGCACGCTTTTTGAGTAGTTTATCTGAGAAATACACGGAAGTCATTGAATTCATAATCAATACGTCGTTAACAACAGGTATGTATTACAATTTATGGAAAGCTGTTAAACTTGTCCCGATACCCAAAAAGGGCTCACCCGAACTATTAAAAGCGTGGAGGCCAATCGCAGTTGGCGATGTTTTAGCAGGGCTAACTGAAAAAACAGCTGCCGCCCAACTTAGTGATTTTTTGGAAAGACACCATCTTCTCAATAAATCACAACATGGGTTCAGACCACGGCTAGGGTGCAGTACTGCTTTTACTGAAATGTCAAATAGAATCAGAACAAATTTAGCTAAATCATATATTATAGCCGTCGTCTTCATCGACGCGGCCAACGCCTTTGGGCGACCGCTGCATGTTCAAATTTTAAAAAAATTAAATAAAATTTGCACAAAAACCACCATAGGATGGTTTGACGGTTTTTTATCTGGCCGCGAGTTTTTTGTAGAATCTGGCGGTCAAAGGTCAGAAAACAAGAAATTGCCCCCCGCTGGTGTCCCGCAGGGCAGCGGGTGCGGCCCGATATTGTTCAACTATATTTATGATTCTATTCTAGAAATGGAAGGGGAAGATACTATTATTGGCTATGCCGATGACCTTTCCCTTATCTGCCATGGTCGCACCCAATCAGAGGTCGAAACCAAAGTAAAAGAGTACGGTGACAAAATCATTGACAAACTTAAGGCAAAATCAAATATCAATGTTGCTCCAGAAAAGACTGTCGTTTTATGCATAGGTAAGAAAACTCGAAATAATAGTCAAAATATCAATTTGAAAGAGTTTACGTTTGGTGGGAAAAAAATCACAGAAAGTAAAATCGTGACCTACCTAGGCATTCGTTTTGATAATGCATGCAGTATTGAACCTCAGTTGCGCCATGTGAAAAGCCGAATCGTCCTTGCGGGGATGAAATGTAAAACAATGAATTTGTACGGCGACCCTAGACAAACAGTCTCATTATTTAATTCTATTGCAACTGGCGTCATACAGCATGGCCTAGAACTACAACCATTTTTTACCACAAAATGGTACATTGATCTTGAAAAAGTAAGATGCCAAGGTTTAAAAGATATCTTTAGACTAAACTACTATCAAATTGGCAAACCTATTTCCCAACGGGATCTACTTTTCAGAGCTGGTAATATACGCAATTTCTATTATAATCACAGATATTTAGCCATGTCCAGGCTAAACAAAATCTGGATGACAGGAAGACCTTCGAAACTTTTTGAAGAATTAAAAAAATGCCTTTATTTGGAAAGTGGAAACTATCCTATAAGACCTTTTTTTAATGAAAAGTCCCCCGACAATCTAACTTTTTGGGATAAAAAAAGAAAATACTTTTTTGAACAACAAACTGGTCAATACATCCCGTTTATTGACCATGCTATCGACACACCAAAAAGTCTGAAAAAAAACAGTGAATACAAAAAAATGTGGCCAATCTGTCACATGGAGGAGTTTAATTCTCTACCCAACCACATTAAAGCTCATCTTGGAACTCATGTCTTTCACAATCTAATTTTTGACTTTTATAAAAACAAATGTCAGCATGCTAGAAGCAATGGGGCTACATGCAAACATTGTAAAAAAAAGCCGCTTTTTAGGGATACAGATGACAAAATCAGTTTTGAAGTTCGCAAATTAATCTTAAAAAAAAAGCACCCATATCTGTTTGCTTACAGCTATTTTAATAAAAAAGACAAAGATCTCATACAGTACATATCCTATGATTATGACTGTGGGAAACTCTTCGAAATATCAAATAATCAATTTCCGAACAGAATCATGGAAATGATTAGCATTAATACGCTTGACCACATTAATAAAGAAAAAGAAATCTTATCAGTAATCACTGGGTAAGAGTTCTTTTTAGTTGGGAGGTAAAAAATTGAGTCGACAAAAAGTCCTCTCGCAAGAGTGTACTCATTTCAATGTATTCACTGTAGCGTTCTCCTGACTTCCCAAAGGAACTTCACTCACGGTGTCACTCTAAGACCATCTAAAAAATTAAAAAAATCAAAATCGTTCTGAAATGGGGCGCCCGGGCGCGCGCGCGGGTGCGGATCTATCTTTCGGAAAACCTAAAATGGTGTACCGTTTGTTGAGTCCCAACTGTAGGGTAGCCGGGCTTGCCTGCTGCATAAAACCCTATTTTTTGGTAAACCGACTATAAAAGAGCCACGCTCCGTATTCCGCGTGTGCGTTCGGGCGCCGCGTTTCTTGTCTTTTCTGATTCATCTATAACCCGTGCGGAACTCCATATTAAAAAACTCAAAACGACACCTTTTATTTAGTCGCAGTTCTCCATGGAAGAACTTTACATGTGAAAAAAGCACTGTACGACGTCGTCAACAAAGGACTCCTTTTTGTGGATTTTCATGAAACTCTGTCGAAAAAATTCAAACTAATCAAGTCAATAGAGGTATTAGTGAAAGATATCATATTATGGGGATTCCGATGTGGAGGAACCATCAATTTTGACTGGATTTATTCATGGGAAAACAACAAAACATTCAACAATCCTATGAGCAAAATCAAAAAATGCACAAAAACTTGTGATGACTTTACATATATGGACCTCCCTGACATCGTCAAATTCAAATTACAATGTGCCAGTTGTCACATTTCCTCTCTTTCAAATAACTCCCTTGACATGTTTGACGATCGACAAGTCACAACAGCCGGTTGTATTATTCTGTTATGTGAAATCAAAAACATTTACACAAACTCCGGAAACTGTGTGAAAAAAATGACTCTCGGAAAAGAGCATAAAGTCATTTTATCTCTGTTACAAATGTGCCTGGCCAAGATTGTAGACCAACTCTGCAAAAATGAGGTGGCAACTATGGCCAAAATAATGACTACTCAATTAATGTCAAATTTACAGTCGAAAAACGTTAATATCTACACAAATGCGCAGCTACAATCGAGAGGTATCAATGATCGCGGGCTTTTGTGGCTTACTCGACACAAACAGTCAATCCCTACAATCAATCCCAAAAAAAGACGAAGGGAAAATGCTTCAAACTCACCGATAATACTTGACCGGGCACCTGGGACGAATGTCGCGTCTGGAGTGAAGAAAATTCAACTTTACACTGCTCGTCTCTCCGGCACACTGAATTACGACAATAATCTTTTGAAAGATTCGTTAAAATCCATCGACTCAGATATTTTGATTAAAAACTCGTCATATTTTAAAAGTAAAGAAGGGTCACTTGTTGATGAACCAATTCGTAAAATTCGGGAGAAGCATCTTGCTATTCTTCGCAAAAAGCGAATTTTTTTCGCACAAATAGTTGCTGATATAAACAATCTGGAAAAAGATTTGAACACAATCAATGCTCTAGAATGCGAATCTCCCGAATTTGCCATACAAAAAATTAATGACGTTTTGAAACTAAAAAAGGATAACAAACCCGAAAATCCAAATAAAGGGTTATCCTGGATTGACCTTACTGAAGTCGATAGCAGTATCGAAAACTTATTCTCAGATAGCTCCTCGGAGTCATCTTTTGTTTTTGAATGAGAAAAAATCAAATTTGAAAAGTGACTCTTTTACATATATACTCATTCACTTCCAAACAATACATAATGAAAACTTTTACTAACAAGTTTTGTTTTATCAACTGACACCATTTTGAACAAGAAAACTTTATTGTACAAAAATCTCAAATCATGTTCTCACTATCCACTATGCCTATATAAGAAAGAAATTGCTATTGTTGGTGGTGATGGGGCGGCCCGGCCTTGTCGGCCCGCGGGTCCTAATGGGGCCCGCGGGTCGGGGGGCCGGGCCGGCCCATCACCTCCCAACCAATCGTTCCGCTTCTCAAAATGAAAACATGATTCAAGTATGTAAAGTTGGGCACACAATAAAAAATGGGATTATAGATATCTGGGATATATACAGATAAAAACATCTTTTATTCTCGGTCGGCATCTTGAAAAAACGCTTGTTTACCTTACTCGGGCATACCAACTGTACTTGGCTCAGGCATTTGGATCGGAGTATCATTTTGTAACATCGGAAACACACCCTGATTTGACTCATCCAGCGGAATTGGCTCTGGTACTATCCAGCATGATGACGCATCGGAAAATGCGTCGATTCCGGTCGAATCGGGTGTACTCACGCTCTTTTCAGTTGCCCCCAGGACGGTTATGGGAGGGTCTTGCGGCATCCCAACCGCCGAATCAGCCATCCATATTCGAGGATCAAGTGGTCCGATATCATCGGTCCATCTCGAAGGGTGTCCAGGCTCCAAATCCGCTGCACCACGCAGAGCCAAAAGGTACGGTGAGGTGAACACTAAAGCGCTACTTATGCCTGGTAGGCGATAAACGTGCCCAACACAACATGAATCAGGTGACAATTCTCTATGCCAAAATCGCGGGACGAGCGGGGCACCATAAATGCCTAATAGTCGCCGAATGCAATAATTGGTCACCCCGGCAGCCTGCAACTTTTTCAAAGTTCGGGATTCGTAACCCGCTAAAAAAAACATGGTGTTAGGGTGTACAATTACAAAAGAAAAATTATCTGCACCTTAGATCAAAGGGACAGTACCACCCTTAAAACTGGTCTATTTGAATACTTTCTATATAACTATAACCGGTACTCTTTGAGAGAAAAAAATTCAAAATTCAAAACTTCTCTAACTGCAAATGAAAGTTTGAATAATCAAACACACAAAATAAAACATTCCCTTCTAAGCTATTATACTGTACATTTGAATCAAAAACTTCGAAAATCAATAAAAATCTACACTCACCCTCAAAGTAACGCTCTCGGATTCGAACGCCATCATCGAACGCGTCCAATTGAATCGAGGCATCATAAGAGTCGTCATTCTTCAAAACATCTTGTATGACGGTGAGAGCCATGATATTTTGGTGACAACCGCGATTATTGCAAAGTTGCGCCGAAACATAATCCATACATGGACTTAACGCGGGATCAGTCACATAACTGAAAATAAAATAAAAATGGATAGAAATCCCTTTTCTTACGATTACAAGTTGAGTTTGACCATAATTTGGTTGTGTCTAATGATTCCAATTTTAATGCTTCTTAAGTAAAAAACATTTAATAAATATGGCTTTTTCTGAATTGGAGTCATGAAATGAAAAACATAAGCATTAATATTTTGAACTCAATTAGCCGCCTAAACCACTACTTTGACCAATACGAGACAAATGAAACAAAAATCAAAAATGGCTCTCGTCTTTTTTTTGTACTCAATCGAAAAACAGAACGTAAAAATAGGAAAAAATGGGGTTCTTACCGGCGCCACAAAGCGGTTCGCATCGGTGGAAAGTCGCCGGTCTTGATCAGCTCTTTTGCCAACCAGGCATAATGTAAGCCCAGGTGGAATTCCAATGCGTCAATGTGCCCAGCTCGAACATAACCTTTCTGGGTAATCAATTGTCGCGAAGGCGACCAATCATCTTCGAACACTTCTGCTCGGCCGGTGGCTATCCCTTCAGTCATCAATGCCACCGCTTGTCGACCGTACTCCTCCACTATACTGAATTTGAAATATTAAAACTAATAAAAAATAAACAAAAAAGTACAATTCATTGAGTATAGTGGATATATGGGATATTGAATATATGAATTAGCTGAACTTTGAATATAATACATAAAAACATTTACTTGTTCATAGCGCGTTCCAAATTTTGGGGGGTATTTGGTTCCTGTAAACCAGCCAAATACTTTCGACCATCAGAAGCCCCAAACTCATTTGTAAAAAATTCAATTTCATAAGCGCCTCCGCTCTGACGCGTGTATGGTAAAATACTGGCCCAGGAGTGTGCCATTTTCCCAAATTGAATCAGCTCTTTCAGCATGTCAGTTTGATATTTTACTAAAACCCTGTCATGCTTCACAATATAGTCAATCCCAGAGGCTTCTAACAGAGCCACCAAACGCATTTTGGTGCTGCACTGACCATATGCTGCGCCACGATGGGAATACCCACCCCCAGTCAAAACATCCATATAAATTCCCGTCGCACCGTTCTCATCCGCAAGTGTTAATTTCGAAGTTGAATTAACAAAATCCGTAATACGGGGCACTCGTACAAGGCCCTTTGGGGTCAAAATCTCGACTGTATCGTCTGACATACAGTACATTTTTAACAAATGATATGCCGACAAAAAAACGGCACTTGGCTTCAAGCTGTGTACGTCCACAGTATAACCCAATTTCATGTCGGGACAATTTTTATCGCCCAAAGTTGGATGCCCTCGGCAAGTTAAGCCTGAATGTTCACCAACCCTAGGGTAACCACCCATACACATAACATTCACACTCATCATGCTTTGCAAAATCGTGGACACCTGGTAAAAACAACCACGCGTGCTTCGGTTAGAAAAAGCAAAATATTCATAAGCCGTATTCATTAAATCCTGGGACCATGTGGTAAACCGAATAGGTTTCCCCTTTTGTTTGTACTCTTTTCCCTGGTTCAGGGAATAATCAAGCTGCCCCTCTTTAGCGCGCTCATTTGTCACCCGATTAATGAAAGCAATGAGTTGATACATAGGGGGGGTATACCAGTCGCTTTTCAACATAGAAATGTCGACATTTCGTTCACGCAAATATTGAAAATCAGAAACCTTGGGATTGTACAAAAATGTTCGCAATGTTGGGTCAGTACTCTTATTTCGTACAATAGCAGGACTAAAAATTAAAAACTATAAGTTTAAGTTCAAGGAAGTTCGACAAAAACAAAAATGGGAAAAGTCATAATTTATGACTTTTTCTACTGACTACTCTCATCAGTAAAAAATATATGCTTATGACAACTGGGCTTTTTCAATATATGATAAAACTAACCTACGCAGTTCGCCATCGTAGGCCGAATTAAGCACCAAGGTGTCGTCGTTTTCCTGAATGGCCCTATCAGTCATATCGGGCTCCTCAAATTCCATGCCTTCAGCGAACTCATAATCGGCGATCGCAGGCATATCCCAGATTGTCAAATGATGGCCTGAAACGTAGGACGCGACACTAGTTTTGAACTTATCGTTCGCGTACATTAAGGCCCAGTTGGCATTGGCAATTGGGAAATCTGTTTCCACGTGAAGATAGTCCCACTGTTTTTTAGGCGGCAAATGTCGCACAAGCTCTCTGGCGAAAACAATATCATGCCCATCGGCCTCTGAAATGGCCAAAGACCTGGAGAGATTGATATGCTCACACCAAAATGACTTTTCCCGACTCATAACCGCCAAAAGCGGATAAGTTTGAAATTTCAAACGAGCCTCAGAAAGCATCATCTCACTCAAGGGCTCTGATGACTGAAAGCCGGCCGTCAATTCGCACAGTAAGGAAGTCATTTCAAAAAGTGCGTGAGGTGTCTCGCGCGCACTATTCATTAGTGCGTCCGCAGCATACACAGCGGGCTCATGTTGAATCATTCCGGTTGCATGCTACATAAAAATTGATCAAGAAAAAGTCGTTTAACCAAAAAATAAACCAAGAAGAGAAAAAAAATGCGAAAAAAATTGGCATTTTTTTTCTCTTGAAAATAAGTCCAGAAGGTCCACTAACACTATATTTACCAAATAAAACAAAAGAAAACTTACCGCCAAAAATACTCGTATCATTTGGGAAAGAGTAAACTCTTGCATCGGCTTCGGCATTTTATCGAAATTAAAAACGTTAACTCCCTGCAGCACACGCGGCATAAGGGTACTATTCATCTTCGCCATTGCGAAAAATTATGAACACTTTCGTGAAAAACCGGGGTTTATAAATTCAATAACATCCTAATTCTAGAATGTTTTTGAACAAAAATATCTAAAAAACGAGCACAAAAGTAACTCTATGAATAAAGTGGACCTTCTGGACTCTCTCTCAAAATAATATGTTTGACCAAAGAATTGTAGGTTAAATGACTTAAAAATTTCAAACTCTCATAGTAAAATGGATAATAAATTTTCTTATCAAACTCTCAAATAGCATGTACCGGAATCTATCACTTCACGTGGAACTTTACCAATAATCACCACAAATAGTAGTCTATTACTATTTTCTAAAGTCGTTTTCTCAATCTGCCAATTACAAAAAAACAAAAAAACAAAAAGTAAAACGATAAAAAATCGAAAAATTCATTTTTGTTGTCTAAATTCAGTTGCCAAAAATCAAACAATCCGGACCTTGAGTTTTTTCGCATTCGGCAAGCCAAATAATTCCCACGATCTCAAAAACTCCCTCTCTTGCAAGAAAAACAAATGAAAAATAAATATTGCGCGTGTAATTATTCATTTTTTCGTAATGTGGATGCTGGCGCGGTAATGTTTTTTCAGGTCTCGATATCCGCCTACGCATCTATATTACGTATCATAATAAATAGACGTTCATCGACTCTCTTCCTTTTTTTCTGTGCAGCAGCGTAGGCGCTGCGACCTGTCTCCCGAGTGAACATCCAAGTTCAAACACATCCATTATTTGTGACTTACTAATGCTGCAAAAATCCTTGCATGCCTCTTAGTGAATACTAAAAGTAATGGAGTTCACTCGGACTTTATTATAGGTCTGTAATTTTACTTTCAAACAATAAAAAAATGTTTGTAATAGAAAAAATTGCTTCGAACTAAACATCGAGTGCCAAAAACCATACT
>SCLG01001186.1:0-14247 GCA_004367875.1 Oikopleura albicans
TATATGATAGTGATTTTTGATTAAATTCTGCCAAAAAATAACTAGTTAATAAGTCGAATTGTGACACTAAATAGTCATTGAGGTTGTGTATCCAATTCTGCGTGGAAAATGTTCGATGGTTGTTATCCAAATTAGAATATGCAGAAACATTGCGAACATATAAAACCTCATTTTCCGGATTTATACATGTCAACAAACTGAGAAAAATAAATTTGGTTTCCAAAGTTTCTTTTTTAGTTTTAAAGTATTGTTCATTAATTAATGTCTGGTAAATCGGTAATTCTTTTTTAATTGAAACATGTTTGAACTGCATTTTGGTTGTACTAGTGCAAGTTTCTTCATGACGTTTCATATTTTTTCTATCTCTGTATTGACATTTTTTAGATACTTGACATTTAGTATTAAAGGGTCCGTCTCCGACTGATATGAGATCATCAACTTTTATAACGGATGTTGATACTAAAATATTTAATGATATTTTGGAAGACGATCGATTAATAAACGAACCATTTTCAAAATTAACGTTAAAACCAATACCCCATAAATCGTTAAACTTACAAGTGTTCTCAAGATCTATTTCAGGAAACTGGTGGTGTTTCAGATAAACCGACTCTAAGTCACGAAAATCTTGATTTAACACATCTCCGATAGCTTGAAAAATTGTTTGCCTATTTATGCCAATTTTAGATTTCCTTTTATTAATTTCAAAACTGAATATAAAAGCAATATCATCAAATGACTCAGAAGACGTTAAAAAATTCAATTGTTTATCAAATTTGTATGAAGACCGCCGAACTAATTCAGTGTCTGAATAGATAAAAATAGATGCTTGAATAAGTGTTTCAATTTGCTCTAATATTTCATTGTTCAATGGGAGATATTTCAATTGTTGAGTATAATAGCCAATAATGCCCATTGACTCTCTTTTGAAACGCTTTGCGTGTACTCTGATTTTAGCGTATGATAAAACATAATTAGTTTTTTGGCAAACGTAAATTGCCGCCAAAACCTTGTCTTCTATACCTTCAAAGGAAAAGGCTTTCATAATATTTTTTCAAAGTAGCGTTCTTTTATATACATTAAGCCCTCCAGCGGAGTGTTAAGTATGGCTATGTTATACTCATTCATTTTTACATTTCATTTGTATTCTGACTTCATTTTTGATTTTCAAACTTTTGATTTTATTTCTTTTGATTTTATTTTCCAAATGACTACAATTTTGGATCAAAACGCTGCGATTTACGATTTTTATTTTTCTGACTATCCAATTAGGCGGTTAATTACTGATGCAGAATTAAACCAACAAATTAGAGATTTTATATCAACAAACGGTCCAGATAACGCAATGGTTTGAAGGAAAAAGAATTAATGTTTTATAAATTAAATAGTTTTATTTTAACGACCTTGAGAAAAAGTTAGAAGAGATCACGCGACACTATTCGAACAACACAATAGAACTTTGGAGAGCAAAAAACGCAGAGATCAATTGGAATAACAATGCCATATGCAGCAATGCAGATTTTAATGGCGGGGTTCTTGTTGAACAATTTGCTCTTTGTTTGGGTTACAACATTCGGGAACTTGGTTCGTATATCCCGTTGTCGGATATTAAAATGCCTGCCACTCAAATGCTTGACTTCATTTCATCAAATTCCGAAAATGAACGGTAAGAAAACACTTAATTGTATTAAAAGCTATAATTGAACAATAATAATGGCTACTTGAAATAATTTTATCATTGGTGCGTACACTAAAGAACTTTTGCAATAATGGCGTAATTTTAAGATAATTGACATGATTCTTCACCATAACGCAAAAAACACTTAAACAGTTCAATAAATTGAAAAACAATAAGTCAAAAACTGATTAAACAAATTTTCTTTAATCAAGTAATTTCATTGTTAAGAATTAAACAGATCAAAAATACTTTACCTTTGTTTAACTTAAAAGTTCAGTTAGCGAATTTAATTATAATACATTCCAGTATATAAGAACAAAATTCAAAAATAACATTGTTAAATGACTTTCAGTGTTGCGAAAACGAATGTCCGAATCATCGGACTGAGTAAATGCAAAACATATTGCATGATTCGATTTTCATGGGCACTTGGAAGCGGTCCTGGTTTTTTCTCTGGTCCAAATGGGTTCCGATTGCACCATTCCGAGTTCGATGGCATTGCGAATCCGTTCCAACAGCATAAAAATTTGGATAGTGCATTTTTCCATGGTGCATCTCAAGGAATTTTTGACAATCAATTTAAAAAAGATAATTTCTAAAATTTATTTTATTCACTTATAAGTGGCCCCATATTTTTGCAATACTGCAAGTCAAATGCAATAATTGATATAAAAAGATACATTGAATACACATTATTAAGTATTTTTCGAATTAACCTTTTTTGAATATTTATCTAAGTTAATTATATATACTTTTTGTCAAAATTTTTAAAGTGTCGGTTCTAACCCTCAGCGAGCTTGCTCACACGTACAAATTGAGTTTGGCAAGAGAACTTTTACCAAGACTTATTTATGCCGAAAAAACGTTTGACAACCAAATTTTTCAAGAACCCTGCACTGTAAATGACATCGACTTTCTAAGGTCTGAGCCTGGATTTGTCATTGGAAAAGGTAAGTTATATTTAAGGGAGACAATTATCTTGAGTCTTAATATAAAGTATCCAATTTTAACATTTATTAATTAAATTGATCATTTTAAACTAGACCCCTGGTCGACTGTATGGACTGGTCACGGGTAATAAGAGTGGTCAATCACATTTAGTTCAGTCGAATTAAATTTAAAATGCTTAATTTTAAGCTAGTTTTGAGATAGAACAAACTGCCATTTCACGAAAAAAGTTTTTAAGGTCATTTCAAAATTAGCTACAAATATAAGTGAAAAAATAACAAAATAATGTTTGGACGACCACGGTCAATTTGTGTAAGCTATTGTTAAAATGATGTCGGCATTTTACGAGTCAATTCTTTGACATTCTAATCACATACTCGTTAGCAACAATATCCCTTCAGATTGGCCGTGATTGATCAGTGACCACCATGTATTTATTTTTGATCATTTTCACATATTAGGTTGTAAAAACTAAACTATTGTGTGTAAAGGAATGATTTCAGTGTGTATAATTGCTAATACAGAAACATTCACACACCTAAAATAATCATTGAAATTCCGACCACTTTATTCATATGACCAGTGGTCATACACTTGGACTGGTCACGAGTCGAAATCGTGGCCATTGTTTTTTTTAATATAATTTTTTTGTTATTTAATAATCTGATAAACTTAAAACTGTAAAAAAATCAATGCCGACACCTCTAAAACGAATTTTATGGGACTTTCAACCCAAGTTTAATTATATTTGACCATTTTTCATTGTGGTTGACCACGGTCAACCTGAATGGTTTGATTGTCGGAAAACCATCCGCGATGAGAGAAAATATACTTCTCAACATTTACTTAAACGACAATCATCCTTACAACCACTCATTTGACCGTGGTCGACCAGTAACTATTATGTGTCTAATTTTGACTTCTCAAAGACAATTATTGATAAAAGCTTACTTTTACCGTGTAATAAGTTTTCTGTCAAGTGAAAGCAAGCCGAACTTCTAAGCAACTTAATAAAAGAGTTAATGGAACTTTAAGTTTGCAAAAGTAACCAGTATAACTAGAATGACCACTGGTCACACGGATGGACTGGTCAAAAGTTAAATAAGTGGTCCCGAACGTCAAATTGTATTTTTTATGAATTGTTATAGTTTAAAATATGCGTATGTGAAGCAACTCTAGTGCCGCAAAATGAGAAAGTTATTTTTAAGCCTGATAGTGCAGACCAAAGAAAATAATGACTGTATTATAATATGGTCGACCACGGTTGACCTGGTTTGAGTATTACTCTCAAAATTCCAATAATATACATCTCAACCTTAAAGATTAATTTGAAACATAAGCGAACGTTTAGCGACATCTTGTTTGGTCGTGGTCGACTAGTCAGCACATTGTAGTTATTTTTAATTTTTTTCATATTTTTTTTGGGATTCTCACTTCTTTTGTTATTTTTCTAACAAAGCTAGCCGATACTTAACTTTAATTTGTTTAATCGAATGTTTACGTTTTATAATATACCGATCATTAAATTCAAAATTCAAAGTTCAAAATTCAAAATGCTCATATAAATGGTCGGTGGTCAACCGTATGTACTCGTCATGAGTTAGGACAGTGGCACAGCAATTTAAATTATATGGTAGAAATTAGCGATTATTTATTTAACCTAATTTTTATATACAATCAAGTGCCTTACGAGAAATGATTTTAAACTTCATCCCAAAATTTGTCAAAAATTTAAATGCAAAATCGACCACATTATGTTTTTGTCGGCCACGGTCAATCTGTATAAGCTATTTAAACAAAAATTTTGGCATTTTATGAATCAATTCTTTGGCGTTATTAAAATACACCCATTTGTCAAGACAATTTTCAAAATTGACCGTGGTCGACCACTGACCACCATGTATTTATTTTTTACCATTTTCACATATTTCGTTATAAAAATTTAGTTGTTCTGTGTGTGACAATAATCTTTTAATATAAGATTAATTATACCTTGAGACTTACGAACATACAAAAACATTTACATAAACGACCACTTTTTATCATATGGCCAGTGGACAAACACATGGACTGGTCAAGACTCGAAACTGTGGTCATACTTTTTTCTAGTATACTTTTTTTGTTAAAAAATAAACGTATGAAACTAAATCTGCCAAAAAAACTACGCCGACACCTCCTAAACAAATTTTATGGGACTTTGATTTTGCAGAAATTATTTTTCGGCCTTTTTTGGTCGTGGTCAACCACGGTCAACCTGAATGGTTTGATTCTCAAAAAACCATCCGTGATGTAAGAAAAAATACTCCTCAACACTAAATTATATAACAATCAGGCTCACAACCACTCATTCGACCGTGGTCGACCACAAACCACAAAGTATTTATTTTTGACCCCTCAGAAACATTTAAATATAACTTTTAGTTGTTTTTGTCAAAGAAGCTGCAATTTTCAGAAACACAGGCAAAAATACTTCGCTGTATAACAAATTAATGAATAGAGTAGTTAGTTTTTCAAAATGACCATTTAAGCCAAAATGACCACTGGTCATACGGGTGGACTGGTCACGACTTAAAAAAGTGGTTTCGAGCTTCATATCTTATTTGATTGTATTAATAGTCCTTTAAAGTATGCCCATGTAAAAAAGCTCTAGTGCCGCAAAATTATAAAGTTATTTATAAGCTATATGTCGCGAAACAAAGAAAACAACGACCAAGTTATTTAGTGGTTAACCACGTCCAAATTAAGCGTGGTATTATTGTTAAGTGGCCCTTATTTCATTCACTTATCTTTTTAATATTCCTTAGGAAATATAAAGTATGTCAATTGACCTTAAATTTGTCCGTGGTTGACCCGCAAACACAATATATTTATTTTTACTTCTCGCGTTTTTGTGTTTCTAAATTCCATTTAAGACCTACCAATGCTGTTGTATAGGGGACTGATACACGCCGAAAATTATGTTATATTGAATCAGCGAGATGCCGTTGACGCAGTATACGAAGAATTCATGGAACATGGCGAAGACACCGACTCAAGCCAGGGCTCTATTATGAGGATAATTCATTTATTTTTAAGTAATGATTAGTTGTGTTCTACATTTTATAATCTTCTTAATTATGAATTGGAGGGCGTGTTAATTATAAGGTAAATCAGTTTTGAATGTTGTTGAGGTGAATAAATTTTATGGACTTTGTCCTTATAACCAACACTTCCCATAATAAGTCTTACACTCCTGATTATACAGTCAAACCCAGCCCTGATTTAAGTGGCGGCGATTAGTGAATTACATTCATTTGATTAACACTTATAAATATTTCATATATTTTCCCTTAAACATATGTTTCCCAATTTTTTGGTGAATCATTTTACGCACTTCTGTAACATAAAATATGTTTTATTGAACACAAAATTTTCATAAAAAACAGTATAGTAAGATTTTTTATTTAATTTTGAATATATTAATTTAGATGAACAACATGAACGTTATAAACATTTGGGCATCCATGGGGTTAGAACTAACCTCTCTAATGCGAAGCGATTCAGCACTTATTCAAAACGAATACGTTGAAATGCTTCAAAACCAGGTCTTATTAGTTAATTTATGAAGCAAAAAATTAATAGTTTTACTAATAGTTAGACCATTATGCAATAAAGGCAGCTATTTTGGACACTAACTCAACAAACTCGCTCGAAAAGGTCCAAGTCCAAACGATTCAACTCACGGAGAGCAACAAAGAAGTCGCCAAAATAAAACGACAATTGGCCAATGCTCAAACTGATCGCACCAAGGCCCTGCAACGGTAATTAAAATTCCCTAAATCAACCCCTTATTTCAGTTTTTATCAATTGTTTTCACTAAATTTCATATAGAATAAATTAAACAAAAATATCAGAAGTTTCAAATAGAATACAAGAAAATTTTGATATAATTTGAAATTTGAACAATATTTATGTTTTTTTATTAATTAAATAAGCTTATGATAATTGCAATTTATCTTAACCATTTATTTAGTATAGAAGTGTTGCGCGTAAGCCACAGAAGAAAAATCGAAAGCTTACAAAGGCGACTTGATGACTGTATCCTGATCAATATAAAGCTCAGTGACGAAAAACAACGACTTACCGATGAAATATCGTTGCATATTACTCAAGAGCAGATCCTCGCAAAACAACTACAAGAACTCGAAAATGGTATTCAAAGTCCAGAAGACGCGATTTTCATAGAATGCCACATCTGTTTGTTAAGGAAAAAGTCTGACCTGTTCAAAGTTGGGGGTTGTGGTCATGTTATATGTCAGCTCTGTCACACTTCACTAGAGGACAGAACACAATGTCCTCAATGCCGACAACGTGTTGTTTTCTGCGACTTGCATCTATAAAACAAATAAAATTGGAAAATTATGTCTTGATGTTTATTCATTGTAAATCTGTATCAAAAAATCGTTTAAAAGTGTAGCAGTTGTGAAATTTTGTAAAAGAGATTTATAGGAAGTTTGTTTTTGTTTCTGGGTAATAAAATAAGTACAGTATAATCCACATACATTAGTTTTTGGTGATTGGAGTACAGGGTTAATTTTAATGTCTTTATCTCGATGTTTATACATAAAAGATATAAATTTTTCACTCGGATTTTCTATAGCTGAATGTGTCGAGTCCATTATCTCTAAGGTTGTCTTAGAAATAAATATTGCTATCCAGTGATTTTCATAATATACAACGAAAGTCACAGGAAGTTCTTGAATGATTAAATTTGTTATGTGTTCCATATCTATAATACCCACAAAATTATTGATATCTTTTAGTTTTTCGTAAAGTTCTTTTTCGCTTAGTGGTGATTTTAGATTTACGAGATTTTCCGGACTTTCCATAACCAGTTGTTGACCGTGGTAAATAACGTACAAAACCAGATTTTTTTCGTTTTATGCGTCTTTTTCTTGGTTTCATTTACACTTTTTTTATAGCAAGCGTTAAAGCAAGAGATGTTGGCGGTATGCCTGTTAGTTTAAGACTGATTCGTTTTAGATAAAACGTGTCTATTAAATAGTATTCCGGAATGCGTGTAAATAAATCTCGTGAAAATCTACATAATATCTGATTCGGATTTGATATTGACGGATTAACAACATCACAAATTAAAGTTGCAATTCCATCCGGAAAAGTGTCATTTGTATTTATATTAATAACAGCCATTTCATAAGTCTCTTTGGGGTCCAATATGATGTTTATGTCATAAGTTTCAACAGTTTTAAACTGACGCTCTTCTAGTGGTATTAACATCATTACGAACAACCAAGCTAAGTTCGTGATAGTACTTAGTTAAATCGGGTCCACCTTTGGGATCTTGTAGAGTGTACAAACAGACACCTCGATAGTCAACGACTTTTATAATTTTATAAAGTTCGTTTGAAAATGTTTGGTGATAACCTTTTGAAAACTCCTTCTTCTTAATAGCAATCCGAACAACGTCCCCTTTTCGTAAGCGGCAGAGTCTTTTGTGGGGTAATCGTGGGTACAGTTTTTTATATACCTGTTGAAAGTTTTCGTACGTTATATCAGCAGGAGCCATACCAACACTTTTATTAATCCGTTTGTTATAATTATTCACTATTTTATCTAATTCATTAACCCAATTTTTTGTTTTGTTTTTGTAGAAAAACATTTCTAAATTTGTTTTTATCGTTCTTTGAAATCGTTCGACGATACTTGCTTTATGCTCACCAGCTAAGGTATAATGCACAATACCTCTAGATTTAAATAACTCTTGTACAGCGCGATTAGTGAACTCTTTTCCGTTATCCGAATATATAAACTTTGGTAGGTGATTAAGTGAAAATAACCATTTTTCAAGTGCTTTACTTGTATCTTCTGCACCTTTATATTTGATGGGAATACAGTAGCCGTATCTACTGAAAGCATCAATTATAAATATAATCCAACCAAAATTACGGTTCGAATGACGAACAGCTCTATAGTCACTTAAATCTATTTGGTACGTGTTAAAAGGTCCATGAACAATTGTTTTGCGCCTGCTAAATTTTCGTCTTGTTGGTTTAAATTTACTATAAGTTTCGTTATCACGTATAAATTTTTCTAAAGCTCTAGTAAATGAAACTTTTGAATCTACGTTTTCAAATAGATCCTTCAGTAAAGCGGCAGCCTTATCAGATTTATTCAGACTCTGACTCGGAGTGACTTGAGCTGTAACTTGGTGTACTCTCTCGTTGTTCAAGTTTGGCTCGTTTATCCTGTCGCTTGGGCTTATCACATTTTCGTTTACTAATTTCTTTGATCGCAGCTTCATTTATTACGCCTGATATAGTTTTTTTATGTATTTTAATATCTTTAAAAAATCTATCAAAAATGCTTTTAGGGAGCAACACGTATTGCTTTGACGAAGCGTTTTTCATTGTGGTAATATTTTATTGAATTCAAGACTTATATATTAAGTGATACAGTTCTATCGTTGTCAATAGTAACAGTTTGTTCAAAAATCATAAATATAACAAGCATAAGTTTAGCAGGAAGATGGTTATAAAAATCGAGCTTTACAGTTAACCATCCAGTATTAGTGTCGAGGGAAGTAAGATCGTAAGTTGTCATTAGATTTGTTTCTTCAAAATTATGTAGGGACATTAAACGACCACTCAGTGAATTCGGAACAAATTTGCATTGACGATTGAACTTACTGTACGCTTCAATGTTCATGCCGCCGAAATTGATTAATGAACCTGGCAAAGCTTTATTGTCGACAAAAAGTTCTAATCGTTTCAAACCATGCTGAGCAAATCGGGAAGCAGATTGTTCAAATGTCCCATGAAATGCATCTGGATCTATGAGACCGGTAAATATCCGAATTGGTAATTTTCCTCCATTTGTTGCATTGACCAATATTTCACTAATTCCGTCGGGAATAGTATGCGTTCTTATAACATCTCGCTCAATTTCATATTCCAGTATGTCTTTTGTTATAAAATTAAGTTCTTTACTCAATTTTTCGGACTTCAAGGTAGATACTTCAAGATATGGGTTGATTAATGCGATCTGCGAATTGTCATAAACGGTGCTTGTTACATCGGTCAGTTTAATTAAAGCATGTTCCGGGCGAGACCGCTTGAAATTGATTTGGATGGAAACATTTGCTGGTAACGGACGTATTTGTCGAAAAATGGATGCGTCCAGTTGCATGCTGTATTCGTAAATACGCGATGTGACATTACCGGACTTATTTTTTATCTCATGTCCCACCCGATTATAAAGAGTTCCATTTGTACTTTCCACTTTAGCACCCACTTTGCCATAGTTCTTTGTGTCAAACCAACCAGAGGGTAATAAAGCAGTTGGAAAGTGATCCGCAGAGTTGTTAGCTTTTGTGCGAAAAAAGGATGCCAGAAAATATTCGTTGGAATTACTACGACTACTTATTTTCTCATTGTTAAGAATAACTTCCATAGAATCAAACAACTTAGCTGCTTGATTATCTGCAATGTAATTTGAATCAATTTCTATAGAAAAATTAAGATAAATTTCGTTAGGGAACAGATAGTCGCGATCAGGCTGTATGACAAATTCCAATGTGGATGCAGTGTTGTACATGGCCTGAACTTGAAAAACATTTTTTGAATCAAAATTGACTGCATCTTTAAAATAATCCATAATGAATGACATTTTTGTTTAAAAACGATTGCTTATATAGCTATTCAAACTGTATTTGGAAGTTTGGATTATTTTTTTGATTATCAAGTGTTGGTTGTGAGATGTCGTTACCAGCAACTGCTACAATTGAATCAATCTCAAACATGGGGATTGTTTCTTGTTTATAGGTAGCAAGTTGTGGTTCCTTAGTCGTAAAAAAACGAATAGGTCCCTGGTGAGAAACTAAAAGGCATGCTTCTTTAGTTGAACAACGATAAGTTATTTTTATTTTCTTAGACTTTTGTTGAACAATAGAAAAACATAAACAAGATTCTTGCTTTTTGTAAACTGAGACATTTTGAACCTCTCCAACAAATGACATTTTTGAATAATGAAAAATGACAGTTTTATGCAGCCTTTTATAGGTTTTAGACAGTTAGTATAGGTATGTCAAACATGTTAGATGAAACACGTAACTCCTCATTAGAGAGATTTACATCCATATTTATAAATACTGAACCATACTTTGATTTTTTTGATATTTGTTCAGCGTCTTCATACTGCCTTAAACAACCCAGTTGTTGACTAAGCCTCCGATTTATTTGGTAATCGCCAATATTGCGAAATAAGAAAAAGTAATTTAAATTATTTCTTATAGTTCTGGCATTAGAGCCCCCTTCGTAAGGATTCTGACTTGTTACAAAAACACTTATATCTTTTTTACCGCTTATAACTTTAAAAAGATCTTTAATTATCTGACTTTGAGTACACTGAAACCAGCAGTCATCTAATATTAACAGTGACCCTGGTTCGATCTGTTGAAAGAAATTAATCGAGGGAAGAAAATCCAGATACTCAAAAGTATAGTCAAGAGTTTTGTGCCAATCAAGTTCATTTTTATATAACGACGGATAACAATAATAAATCATTGCAAATTTGTTATCAAATAATTCATGTTTCAACAACTCATAAATCATTGTTGTTTTTCCAGTTCGGGAACTTCCAAAAAGACCACATCGAAATGGTGTTTTAAGACCGTAAAAATCTATTATAGGCGACTTTACTTGAATTGGCATATTTACGTAATGACAAATAAATACAAATATTGTTTTTATATAACTTTTATTATGAAAAGTTTGAGCTAAAGACTAAAAAGTATATAATTGTTGTGACAAGTGTTTAATAGGTGAAATGATCCTCCATGTAGTCGTAAGCGCTGAGAACTCGGTTAATTGCTGATATTGGCAGAAACTTGGCTGCATCATACATTAAACACTTGTTGACGCGTTCCAGAATGTAAGCTGCCAGTGGAAATTGATATTCTTCTGATAGAAAAATGATTCGTCGAAATACAAAGTAAACTTCATTATCGACAAGCAAAGCAGATGGAGACATCACATGCGACTTATCCAGTAATGAAAACAATGAATTAACTTTATGCAAAGAATATTCAATATTATTTGGAGTAATATTAAACATTATCTGGATAAAGTTTTCGCGCATCCATTGAATAATATCACGTTCATTACTGTTACAAAAATCTGTAAGCTCCTCTTGGTGGTAAATGTCATACAAATCAGCAAATATTTGTAATTGTTCTTCTGCGGCAATGACATTTGCGATTATACACATTTTCACGGCTTAATTATTTGAAAATTAAAACTTGTTTTATTATTTTTATTGATTAGAAATACGTCGTTTCAGAAGTAAACGATTTGTATTTGATAACGCAGAAATAAAAGAAATTATAGTAAGAATAAATTTAAGAAATCAACTTATGAATGTATAAGTTTAGTCTAGTTTAAGTTTCAATTTATAATTTTGAGTTAGATTTGTCAGCGGTCTCTTTACAATAGACCATAGTATGCATAAATTGTGTTAAGTACGAGTAAAGCTATAAGGTCACTAAAACTAAAAAAAACGTCACTAAACTATAAGGTCATCAAGAAGAATTTTTTTTTGTTTTTTTTTTTCATTAACTTTTTTTTTGTTTTATTGTTGATGGAAAATAAAATTAAACATTGGTACTGCGAAATTTAATATTTTTTTTATGGGTTGGGTTAACAACATATTTTATCGTTCGTCGAGTAAACAAAAAAATACTTATGAATGATAATAAAATCAAAAAAAGAAAATTACCAATCAAAAAAATAATATTTATCAAATAATTAAACTTATCTAACTCATTCAGTTTAATAATTGAATACGTTGGTTGATTTGGTAATTTTTGATAATCAGTGCAATTACAAAGCATTGTATTATTGATTGTCAAAAGAGAGGTCAAAAAGTGACTGGCACGGATCGGTAGGACACAACTGTTTATCGGGTGTCGGGCCAGTAAAAATAGTATTGAGTGGATCAATTGGGTTCGTAATTGCCTTCCGTTTTCGTGTTACACGAATGTTTGAACAAGGGGCGTATTCATTAGGAATATCGTCGTAAATTTCACGATGAGGACCAATGAAAGCGTCATAAGAAACTGAACCGCTGCATTCCTTATCAAGTTTTGAAACAACTGAAACAAATTCCTTATTTGTACAAGTAGAAGATAACAAGATTTCAACTTTTTCATTCCGCATTATAGAAAAATAATGAGCTTTGATAGTCATTTCACCGAATTTTGAATTCGGTAATTGATTATCTTTAGAAACAACAAATTGGCAACTAATTGGTGTAAAAATAATTTTGCAAGAAACAGCAATTGACATTTTGGTTAGTCTGATATAGTTGCGAAAAAATCCAAGCTTAAATACTGGTCGTTAGCTCTAAACAAATAAACGTATACCGTTTATTTTTCACGAACGGAAGTAAAAATATAAAGTTTTATTTCAAGTGTTTGCTCAGGCCAACCTCACTAAAAATATTTAAACTTTTATTAACGCGAAAACGAAAAAACGAGGTCCATTAACTAAAGTAAAAAAATGTACTTTTATTTCAAGTGTTTGTTCAGGCCACCGTCACTGAAAAAAAATACAGTTTTTTAACTTAAATGTTTGTTAGCACGAAAACGAAAAAACGAGTTATGTTTTTCAAGTGTTTACACAAGCCAACGTTAGTTAGTACAATTTAAACTTTTGCTGGAACAAAATCGAAGCAACAAGAAGTTTGTTTCTTTTAATAATTTTACCTAAAAATAGGTACATTTCTCTCACTACACAAACTAGTGACATAAACGTAGTCTTTTTTTTCAAATTAAACGGTTCGCACTCAAACAAAGAAGACCGGCAGAAAATCATAAAAGAATTTCTGACCGTTAACATTTCTATTAAGTCGATGGTTCCCAATCCATACAGAATTCAAAGTTCAACACCTCATACATTTTTGTTTTTCTTCTTTTATAGTAACTTATTGTCGGTTTATTTTTAAAATAGAATTTAATGATTCCAGGTTCCGCAATTAACGTAAATATTGATTGGACACTGCCCTTATAAACAGCTTTAACTATTTCATTGTCTTCCTGAATAACTAAATAACATAAATAATTATCCGTTTTTGGATGTATTGAGATACTGTTAATTGTTCCCGAAAACGACATCCAAAATAAATTTTAATTAAAAGTATCTTTAATATGAAATAATCAATAATAATATCGACTTATATACCTTTTCAAATTATATTTCGTTGCCCTTTAATAAACTCATTCATAAACAACTCGCGGTTTTTGTCTTTACATGCGCTCAATTCAAAAAGCAAAGCTACAAAAAAAACATTTAATTGTCATTTCTTTATCGTTTATTTTCCACTCTTTGTTTTAATGTTTCCTTTTTTATCAATAAAAAACATCAACCTAAAAAATCTGTTGTTTCTCTGAACAAACGATTTTTGAAGTGTATTGAAGTATTTACGCTTTGAAAAATAAATCAAAACGACCATCATAATCTTATCACAATAAAACGTTACTATCCAAACATTTTTGGAAGAGTTAAATCGTTTTAGAGCCTTATAGACCAGCCGAAAACATTTTATAGGAAATATAATGATTTCTAAAG
>SCLG01001187.1:0-14218 GCA_004367875.1 Oikopleura albicans
TGCTCAGGGATGTGCTAAATAATCGTGCTTGGGGGTTAAACAATCGTGCTTGTCCTTTGACACAAAAATGTCTCTCCGTCTACGTTTTGGAATTGCGCATACAAAATTTTGTCTGCGCGCCGCGCGTGAGACGAAAGAAAAATGTAGGAAAAATACCACTTTTGCAAACAACAATTTTCACAAATTTACGATTTTTATTTTTTAGGCCTGACGGCGACTACTTCCTCGAACAGCGTGGTACGTTCGTGAAACTTCAGTCACCACTTCAGTTGTAGTCCCGATTCGGCCTCAATATCGCCTCAACTCGGCTCAGAAGATGGTCAATAAGCTCGGAGATAACCCTCTTACAGGTGAGACGGGCTTAAGGGGCTTTAAACTATTAAAGCTCCTGAAGCCGGGAAAATAAAATACCTTTAATATTTTTATTATTTTTATTTTTGAACTTACTGAGAGTTGCGGGACGAATGAAGTTTGTCCAGTTACTCGGTTCGGATTTTGGGTCGTGTATGGGATAACACTAATTGCGTGCCCTTGGCACAAAAAAGCCCTTAATAAATTAGGTTAGGGTCTTTAATCATACTGGCACCATGCACGTCCTTAAAGCAGAAAAATAGTGAAACGGGCGTTAACCTGAGTGTAAATGTTGTAGAAATGTTTTATGATATATTTCTAGGGTTAACGTCCGTTTTTCAAAAACATAGCTCTAAAAATGTCTTACCGTTTGCCAGCGATCTCTCTTAAAATAATGTCGCAATTTATGGCAAACTCCGTTTATAAATTACGATTAAAGCGTAGGCGGTAAAAAGCTTTACCCACTTATTATAAAATATGATTCATTATTATTTCCCGTAATAATGTATTAGAATTGATGTACCCCGAATATAGGCCATTGGACTGTAGGTAAGTTTGTAAAGCTAGCCGCGTTTGTTGGATTAATCGTGAGAAATCGCGCTGCTCAGTTTTGGCCTGTTCACTAGATTGGTTATTAGTACCGCGTTAGTTAGAGTAGTAGTCGCAACAAAAAAAAATTTCTAGTTTTTATAGAATATTTTTCCTATTTTTGGTTTTTTGTTTTTATCAAGATATGGCAGAGAGTTAAATGGGCAAAAAATATAGTTGAAAAAAAATAGAGAGATGAAAAAAATAGAGAGTTGAAAAAAAAATCTTTCTGGGAGTTTTGAAGAAAAAAGAGCTTTATTGAGAGTTGTATATTTAGAGGTCTTATCGGTTGGCGGAATCTGCTTTATTCATATTAGACGTTATTCAGTTTGGAGAAAATGGCGAAAAAGGTGAGCCCTTAAGTTTTACTTTGTTTTTTGGCTTCGAAATTTCAAGGCCAAAAACCTCGGGTTGGTCGCCAGTTTTGGCGCGATCGGTCGTTATTACCTCGGCCTCGGAGGAATATTCAAAATTGGCCTGGTTGCGTGCTAGACGCTCGTTAGGGTTAGAATTGGGCGTTTGATGAAAATGTGGGCCGCGACCATATCCTCGGGACTGGGACCGATCACGGGGATGAAAACGTGGCACAGATTGTGCGCGTCCTCGGGACGGGTGATCCGTTGAGTAAACCGGACGGTACAGATTTTGCTGTGAACTTTTAGCGTACAATGAACGGTTTTCTCTTTCTGGGCTTCCGTGCCGGGGCCGTTTACCTAGCGGCTGTTCCGGGGAGATTGAAGACAAACTCGGCATTTCGCGCATTCGGACTAAAGGCTCTTGGTGTATTGTCCTTTGAAGTCCACTAGTCGAAGGCAATGAATCCGACGATTTTAGCATGTCGCTTAACGAACTGTTTGACGGTTGCTCGTGAGGCTGCATTGAGTGCGGGTTGTCGGATACATTGTTTTTGGCTTGTTCTTCGGCCACATTTGATTGCATAATTTCTTGAGCGGCCGGGTCTGAGGCACGCCATGGTGTATGCTTTCTAAACCGAGTTTAATATGGCTAGTAGTGCATAAAATCTGATTCAAATATGACCTTATGACCTTATAGGTCTCTAAAATTTTGGGCGAAAAATCACAAATTTTGACTTCTAAAATGACCTTATGTGTATAAGAGGATGTTTAAAAATAGAAAATCATTTTTATGCGCTACTAGAGTCGATAAGAAATTAAAAAAAATACTGGCCTCGTGCAAATTATATTAAAATGGCTGGCCCAGGCGGGGTTGTCGGTGATTTCGGCTTTGTCGAAAGCTTGCTTATCGATCTTAACGGTAATCAAGCTTCCATCAGTCTGCAATGTGGTGATAACATAATCGTTGGAGACTGGTTGAGGTGTTGGTTTGAGGTCCAATTTGCTTCCTGGCGTCTCAATTGAGATTGTTAGGTCGCGACCTTGCCGAGATATCACTGATTTTTTGCTCCTCGGCGTGGTCGATTGTTGTAGTAATCGACGAATCCATGACCTTTTTAACGTCCACAAATTTCAACAAATTGTGTGTGCGTTCCATTGACCATAGGCCTTGTGACCACATCCGGGTGATCGTAGGGTCCTCTCGAATGACCACGTTTATTGAAAAGCAGTCCATCATAGAGTACTCTCGCAACTAAAATTTTAATAAAACGGGATTTAATTTGACTAAAAATTGTAGAGCTATAATCCTGAAAAAAATTTCGCGTTTTTATAACCACGATCCCTTAAAGTGTGTTATTATGAAGAGGGTTTTTCGAATTAAAAATTTTTAATTCAAAAAAAAATTATCGGCTGAAATTCATATGGGTCATTTTGAAAAAAAATCTAAAATTAATTACCATAAGCTCTAGCCAATAGTTCGTCTTTTGGCGTTTGGCGACCTCGATCAAAACCAAATAATGATTATTTATCTTAGGGTCATCACTCGGGTGCAAAAGTCGAAGTTGTGCGCTTTTTTGGGTCATTGTTGCGCCGCGGTTTGCGAGCCATCGCGCTAAAGCGTAATCATCTTTTCGGAATTCCGAAGATGACGTGCATAGGTGTAAAAAGCGTGCGCAAGACATCTCACCGGCTTTTAACATGGCGGTGGCGGCGTCATTACGGCGTATGGCACTGGGGACGAAATCTAAAAAATCATCCTTCGTTTTTTTTGCATTTTTACCATGCGTCGCGGGTTTTTTCGAATTGGCGCCGGTGGTGAATTGGCGGGTGAATGGGTCTTGTGGCTTGGTCTATAAGCCGGGGAGTGTGGTCGGTGGCTTGGTTTGTAGGCGGGCGAGTGTGCGCGATGCTTGGGCGCGTTTTGATTTTTGGGCGCATTCGCTGTTTTTTTCGCGACACTTTTTCTAGGCGCCGCCGGTTGAACAGGGGATCCTTTCTTTTGATCCCGGTTGAACACTGATGGCGGTGTTTTTATGCCGTCGATTATGATTATCGGCGAGTTTCGTCGCACTAAACCCGTTGTATCAGTCTCTTGAGACGTTTTTGGCGTTTCCATGTCGGCATCCTCGTCGATGTCACTGGCGTGGATGTCGAGTTGGTCCGTCGAATCTTCTTCGAGCAGGCTGCGCTCCTCGGCCTCGTTGGTTGTAAGGTCGCAGGTTTCATCGAAGGGTTCGGTGTGATAAAACGACTTGTTCATTTTCTAAATTTAGACTTTTTTAGTTTTAAACAAAATGATTTTTGATACATATTTTTTATTTGACAATTTCGAATTGGTTGATAGGGGTTAAAGTTGAACTTGCAAAAAAAAATTTTAACAATCAATTTTTAGGTTGCCCGGATGTTGCCTATTTTTAATTCCGAAGATCTACAAAGTTTCAAAAATGCCTCGTTTCGGGTGTTTATAACTCAGGCCGAAAAATTCGAGTCCCGAATCGAAAAAGGGTGGCAATGGTCTTGTTTTGAAAAATCGATCCAAGAAGTGGGCTGGGACTGTTTTGATGATTTTACTCTAAGCGTTGGGCAGATGCGCGTAATCGCTCGTAAGCGAAAAGGAAAATGGCTTGACCGTTGGGGCGATAACGTTATCTGTGGAGTTGACGAAGAGGTGTCAATTTTTAACGTGCTCCAAATGATTTTTCCCAACGTTTTGGCAGCAGAACAAGCCCTTGACTGTTTAAAACTACAAGAATGGGTTGCCAGCCCATTTTTTACTGAAACTGGGAAAAGCCCATCCGACGCGGTATGTTTTTATTAAATTTTTCAATTTTGACTTAGTAGGGTGTGATAGACGAAATTTCGTGTATGACTTTTTATAAATCCAAAAGAAAAAAAAATCAAGATCGGAAGAGTGTTTCTTGTCAGAACTTGTGTTTTGTTTCCCAAATAGGTCAACCGTTTTCAAAAAATGATAAAAAAAATGTTCAAAAAAAATATGGAATTTCGGAAAAAATGAAATTGGTCTCGATTTTATTTGAAAATTTTCAAATAAATCGTTGCTCTTTTCCGAATTTTCAAACGATAGAATCGTGGCCGTTTATTTTTAAAAATTTCGATTTCCTTATATTTTTATAAAATTAAAAAAAATTTCAGTTTTGGGTCGCGCTGTTTGATCGACTGTCCGGGTTGCAGATTTGCGGTCGGGCTGTGGCGTTGGAGGCGGCGTATTGCGGGCACGAGGGTTGTCCTGGGTGCCGTTATCGCGCGCAATTTCTAGATGGTCATGCCAAACATGTGTTTTTGGCGCCAAAAGTTTTATTCCTAAAGGCCCTTCAACGCAAAGCCTTCCAACTAAATCCCGTTGATGATGGGTTCATCTTCAACGTTCGGGATATAGTCTATGACCATTTTGATCCGGACGCGAACTGTGTCGGCGTACAAATTGGTGGCGGTCGAAAGGGTCGCCGCGCTCAGTAAAGTTTAATGAAGGCCGCCATTGCTGTTCTTGGTCGGCATGAAAAGGGTTGTCGATGGTTACGCGTGATGAAAGACCCAAAAACAGGTAAAAATTAAAAAAATCGAAAAAGGAAAAAAAAACGGTGTGTGGCGGTTAAAGGTGTTTATATGATTTTGACAAAAAATTGGTTTTTCAGAAAACAAAACTCACAAATTTGGGGGCTTTGTTTTCTTAAAAATCAATTTCGGCTTGGCCCCATTCCGATATATCCGGAATGTTTTCTTTATCTTCGAGCCAGAGATTTCTGAGTAATTTTAAATCGTTTTCCCAACTAACCAAAGACTTTATAGGACCCATTTTATGTGTCGTTAAGACTCGCAAAATATTTTTGCTTGCGCCACCTTCGGTGTATTGCCGCGTAGTGGCGTCGCAAAGGTCGTCGAAGCATGCTCGGAATGCTCGCCTCGGGTTTGTGTCTAGGGTCTGGTTTTGGCTAAGTGTCCCGGCTCGGATTAGTGTTTTTTGGAATGGTATGATTTCCGTAAAAAATCGTTTGCCGATGTAGCCTGGCAAGTCCGAAACTAGATAAATTTGTGAAAGAAAACATTTTCTGAGAAAAAAATGAGATTCGAAAAACGCCCTTTCGTGGATTGTGTTTGGGTAGTTTACGGGGAGTGTAATTGGGTTTGTTAAAAATTTTAATGAAATTTTATTACAGTCCTCAGAGCCTATTTTAAACCCTATATCGTCCCATTCTGAGTCGTCAAGTTCTAAAATTTTACAAATGCTCAAATAAACTGTTTGAGCAATAAAAATTTGTTCCCGTGGGTCACAGAACATGAGGTAGATAAGGCTTTCGCGGTAAAATAGACTTGCAAAAGCGAGTGATCCGCCGATTACGGATTTCGCTGACTGGGGCAAATTTTCAAACCCGTTAACGAACAAATCTGTTCGGTGTGGTTTTGAAAATTCGTTTAAAAAACTTGCTGTTTGAAAAAAATTAAGGCGGGATGCCCTAATAACAAAATTTTTTGTGGCATATGCTGGGTGTTTGGTTATAAGGTCGGAATCGAGGGGTTCTAAATTTTGTTCTAAAAAAACACGGTTTTGAGTTGGGACGCCACAAATTAATCTTTTTATGGGGCGAATTAGAAAAGCTAGGCAGTAAACGAAAATACTCAATATCTGGCGAGATGCGTTAAAAACAGTTCGAAACCCATTGATTATTATCCAAATAACAGGCCATAAGGCCGAAAAAACGCAATATAATATTACTATGTCGATATATATCGACCACTCGGCAATAGTAGGACTGAACAGTGATAAAATCTCATAGGCTGTTGCCCGTTTCTCTAAACATCTCTCGAAAATATAAAAAAATTGGGCGTAAAATATGACTAAAAACTGCCACATTTTAGCTTTTCGTGTACTCGGCGCGTTTTGTCGACTAACTAAAATTTTATTTTTAGGTGGTTATGCAGCGTGTGTAGGCGTGAACATCGAAATTGGCCTGATTACTGCAATGGAAATGGTGTTTGCTTATTTGGCGCTCGGCCCTTTTCCCGACTCGACTGGCGCATATGATTGGCGCGCCTATCTATACCGTGGGTAAGTGTCGTCCAATGAATCGAAGCCAAAAGATTGATTTTAAAAATAGGCGTTAAAAATCATTTTTTAGGGCTGATTGGTTGGAAAAGTTTTTGGGCGACATTTTTCCTGATGTCATCGCCGACGGTATCTATGGTCTTCTCAACAAATTTTGGAGCGAGGTTAAATTGGTACATGATGCAAAAGGTGAGGGTGAATTGGACTTTCAGCCGGTCACCAAAATACTCACAGGTTAGTTTTTGTTTTTGTCTTTTGGGAAAAAAAATTCCAAGAAAAAATCTTGGGCTACAAATTTGTAACTCAAAGAAAGTTCTTACCTGGCGCACTTGTAGCTTCATATGTTCCCCTCGGGTTTGCTGTCAAAATTGCCGGAACTCGAGCGATGAAACGATATTCAGGCCAAACCTCATTGGTCGAATTGGTCACTGGCACACCGGGTGGTTTCTAAAATTAATTTTGAACATTTTATTTCTAAAATTTTAGATATAAATGTTGTTTTAGTTGTCGTTTTATTGGTATCCCGTATGGTGTACTTTAATATTTTTTTATTATTTTTGAAGAAATCTTTAAAATCTGTGTAGATTAGAAGTTGCGTGGGGATGACTCATTGTGTGTATTTTTGTCCCAAGCCTGTTTGTAGATCGGCAATCCCCGCCGCGCAATTAGCGCAAATAGCACAAGAGATCCTTTCTGTCGATACATTAAGCGTAAGGCCTCGAGTTCAATCCCCACCTAACACGCACCTTTATTTCAGATTTACTGTTAATCGGTTTAAACCCGTTACGACGGGACAAAAGATCAAAATAAATTTGAGTAATTACTCAAACTTTGCCCTATGTTTCCAAGAGGAAACAGAAAAGAAGAGAAAATGCAAAAAAAAATTTTTGTTAGTTTATAAAAGATAAAAATTCTAGAATCCTTTTGTGGTAACGTGAAAAGACGGCGTCGAAATTTCGCCGCCGTACTTGATGAAAAACTGGATTGGCCCTCCCTACGGATTTGTTGAAAAAAAAATTTGGGAAAAAAATGGAAAATTGCTTCTTTCCACTTTTCCTTTTTGTCCTTGGAAGTAACCGTTGTATATAAAATAAAGTTATTTTTCACTCTTTTTCCTATTCCTTTTAACCCCTCCAGGCAGTATATAAGACGTGCTCACTTCCGGGTTGATTCCAGTAAAAGTTACTTTTTTCGGTGAACTGTTCAACTTTTCTACCGATCTTTCGCGCGGGGATGCGCCTTGGACCGGTGACGGCGGTGTTGACGGAAAATAATATTGATAAGTAGATTTCCAATGTGGGTGTCCGGATGAGAGCGGGTCTGGTGGGGTTGAGGGCGTGTTTTGATTTTCATTTATGCTTGCGAGCGAAACCGGTACGAAACGTTCCGGTTCATTTGCGTTACCGGTCAATTCGGCGTTGTCCGCCGCCGAAATTTCGGCGGCCGACAAAATCGAATTGACCGGTAACGTTTTATGTTGTTTCATATTCGCGGTTTTTGATGTTACCAGTATTGGCGGTGCATTAAGTATTAATTTGGCTTCTTCAAACGAAAATTTTTGTTTGAGGAAGTCATTAACGCAGCAGCGGCACCGCTTATGAGCGCGGAAAGCGCGAAAAAAGGTTAGCGTCCCGATTTCATTTCGGCCGTCGAGGACGCTTGATATGGCATCAAAGTGCCAAATGTAATATTGTACAGTCCTGACCCCTACCTTACTGGTGTTTATTAGGCGGTGGTCCCAATCGATCCCGTCTTTTTCGAACCCTGGGCCTGTTGTGACCTTATAGTACGGGTTGAGGTTATTTTTATCGTACGGCTGATCGATTAGGACAAAATCGCCCTCTTTTAGGGGGGTCTGGTTTAAGTCCCCATAATTTTCATTTATTTTTTCTTTAAATGGGGTGAAAACGTACGGTTTTCTGTGCCGGTTTTGTAGATTTTGCCGGTTTTTTACTTCCCGCGCTTTCTGGCGGCACAATTTTATACGGTCAATTAATGTTTTTAGGTCCACCAAAAAGGGTTCACCTGAAAATTGTCGAGTGCCTGTGAAAAGCTCCATTGGTGTAAATCCTTCGCTGCCCCGCAGATGGTTGTACCGCTTGGCGGCGTTTAACGCGACCGATTGGCGGGTCGCTTCCGGTTTGGCCATTTCCGATCGGATTAATCTTGATAGTTGGGAGCCTCGTCCATCCAGTTCCGCAATGCCGTTTTTCGATTTGGTGGTGCCAATGTGGGTGTCAATTTGAATTCCCTCATTTGCTAGATCCTCCCGTTTGGCCAGGCTTTTATGTGGAGAGGCGTTGTCGCACCTAAAGGTAAGAATACTTGGCTCAAATAATCGGTGCGCCAAATCGTGGCGTATTTGGCGGCAAATAGGCAATAGTTTATTTGCCGTCATTTCGCCATCATATGGGTATAGACGACATGTGCGTGTAATAGATTCCGTGGCAAAAACAAAACGCCATTTCCCCGTCGCATTTTTTTCATGCTTTTTCGCTGGTCGATTATGATATATTTCATCGATCAAAATAACCGTCCCAATTCGGGACGGGATGGGAATAGCCTTTTGTTCGCGAAAAATTTTTGGGTTTGACCTTAGAGCCATGCAGCCCGAGCAGCGGGCGACCATTGTGCGTATATGCTCTGTGAGACCTTTTGTGCTAAAAATCTCGGCAGCGGCTTTTTCAAAGGCGCTAATCGTATTATGACTCATTGAGTTATGGAGGGCTTTTACTAAAAACACGTTCATGAGCGGGGGAATTAAGATTAGCCCACGTGGGCCAGATGAGTCATCACTCAATTGGGTTTTGGGCATTCGCACCAGGCCGTTTTTGTCCAAAAAACATTGTTTCTTCAAAAAGGTGGTCGCTGGCGCATTTTTTTTTTGGGTTAGGGTTCGTATTTAACCCCTTCGCCCAGTTCTGCAGTGTGTTTCTGGCGACGACAATTTGAGGGCTACCCGTTTGCCAAACCCGTAATAATTCGGTGTTGGTTATAAGGTCCTCAATCGTCGAGGTGAAATTTGACACCCCGCAAAACTGTGCGCTATGAGTCAAATAATCGAACTCCCGAATTGGTCTATTTTCGTCGGCCCGTATTTTGCGGGCTTCTAGCGTATTCCAAGCGTAATTAGGTTCAAAAGGCCCCAAAGTCGATTTTCGAAAAACCACTTTGTCATCGTTTTTTATAACCGTAGCCGGGCTAATTAGCGCGTCTGGGTCTCCTAAAACGGGTTTGATTAGAGTCGCAAACTGTTCTGCCGGAATGCTCGGTATTAATGGGGTGTTGCCTGGGTCTTGCGCCATCCGGTGTCCTAAAACGGTCAAACTGGAAAAAAATTCATTTTGTTCCATTTTGATCGTTTTACACACTAGACAGGCGTCACATGGCGGTCTCGAATTAACAAACTCTTTATTTCTGGAAAGATAGTCAATGGCACCTAGGTCTTTCGCGGGAATGTACTCAATGCGAAAACGCTGGTGCATAATGGACGCGAAAAACTTATTAATTTTCAAATTTGTGTACGAAGGAATTCCTTCCGTACGCAATCTTTCGTATAATTGGGACACGCTCTTACTGTCCGTTTTTATAATTAATAACTGGGTGCAATTATTTATTTTTGGTATAAAATAATTTGCAGCCCCTGCGATACCCTGTAATTCCAAAAGGCAGCTACCTGGTAGTTCCCGGTTCAGGCCGGTCCGAACTTTACTATAATAGCCAATTGGCCGTCGTAGTAAAGTTATCGGGTCGATCTGATGGGCCTCCGCCGCCGTCGCGATGTAGCTCGAGTCCACCGTCATGGTGACATCCACTTCCGGTAAAACCGGATATACTCCCATTAACTGGTTCATGCGCGATTTGACCACTTCAAAATGTTTCTTTAGCTCGTCGCTTGGGTCGATCGTGTCCTTGCTGTCGCCGACCGTCAATTCGCGGAGCGGGGCCAAAAGTTCTGTACTGGCTGGGCAGTGTTTTGCCAGGTAAGCGCATAGATCACAAAATCCCCGCATGTCCTTCACCGTTTTTATGTCACTAATAAGAATTTTATTGATATTTCTGATGGTATGCGGGTTGGGTAAAATCTGGCTGCATTTTATAACACTACCTAAAACGTTATGTGAAGTACCCAGAATTTTGACTTTTTTTCCGGAGAGCCTAAGGTCGTTAAACTTTAGAGTTGCTAAAATTGATTTAAAAAGGGTTAAAAATTCGGACTCAGTATTTGCGAAAAGCACCAGGTCGTCCATGTACCTCGCCAAATTATTTTCGAACTTGCCTAAAATCTCCGATAAAAATCTTTTGCATAACGATGGCGACATAATCCACCCCTGGACCATTTTTCTGTAGCAAAATACCATCCCATTTGGGTGCTCAACACAAAAGTATCCCCATAACTCGCGGTCTAACGGGAAACTGTAAAAACATTGCGTGAGGTCCATCACACAAAAATAACCGAATTTCGTATAAGGCGCCACCCTGCGGATCATGGTTTCCACATCATCCGCTTGGGGCGCCTTAAAAAGTGTATCATCGTTGATACCCGTGGCGCAATTTGCCACAATACGGCAGCTTGCCGCCGACATTACCACTTCCCCAACCTCATTTTTCTTTCCTACCCCAAAAATGGGTAACATATTTTTTATTGTAATTTTATTCTCTGTCACACTAACCAAGACCCCTAGTGCTATTTCGGAGTCCAATTTCGCGCGTAGAGCAGTTAAAACATAGGCTGGTAGGGTGGCGTAATAGTTTTTTACGCGGCGGCGGCTCAATTCGCCGAAAATCGTGCCTGTAACGGTATATTTGGGGTCTGGCACTGTACCCACATCTTTATTAAAAACCATTCGAAAGTCTTCTAAAATGTCCCTTATTTTATCATAAATCGATAAATATGATTCCGGGTGAGCCTCCGCAAAAGACTTGTCCGGGTCGATTTGGACTAGGTCAAGTGTATTTTCTTGCAACAAATTTTTTCGCAATATTTCTATCTTTCGGGCCCATGTGTCGGTACTACAGGGATCCATTTCCAGTAGCAGTTTTTGTGTATTATTTTGAAAAGTGGGATCTTGGGGCGAAATTTCGTCTCCAGCCCCTATGGAACCATAGATTCCGTTTACAGAATTAAAAAACGGATCCATTTTTTTTTGGAAAAATCGGTCGATTTTTTTTTCCGGTATTAGAATACTGGTCCGGGGAATATATTGGTCCTTTCCTGGCCAAAAATATGTTGCGTCGGGGGTTCTGTCGACCAAATCCTTCCCCACGGGGTCCGATTTGCTCGACAGATCGCCCGGCGCGAGGGCCGATTCAAATTCGGGAGTGCCAATTTCGGAGAATTGGCGAAAACCGGTCAATTCTACCGGGTCCCCAATTACTCTTTCCTCCCCGTTCAAAATTAGAGTCGTGGTCCCCGCCTTGATACTGTATGAAATTTCATTCAGTGCCAAGTCGGGGTTACCAATAAGCATCTGGAAAGGGTTCGCCTGCGGGTTACACATAACTACCGCATTTTTTATCAAAATCGGGCTTTGGTTTTTAATTTTGAGTTTGAAGCTCACCGGTCGGTGTTTTAATTTTATTTTTGTGCCGGAACATGAATGTGCCGAATTCGGCACCCATTTGGGATCTCCCCAAACTATTTCATTTTTCGGAATAAAATTTAATAATTGCTCGTGGATCAAACTGCTATCTGCGCCCGTATCGATGACGGCCCGTAGATATTTTTTATTTGCGTTTTGCTCATAGGGTAATGCACAAAGAAGAAACGGCGACTTTGGACGATTTTCAAGTGAGATTTCATTTATTTGATATATTACGCTTTTATGTGACAAAGTGCAAAAATTTGACAAAGTGCAAAAATCTTTATTCTCATTCTTTTTTTCCGTTTCGAGTCGACGTCGCTTTTTTGTGCTTTTACTCTGAATATTTCCGTGAATATTTGGGCTATTTTGTTTCGACTTCCTTTTTTGTTATTTCAAGATGTTTTTTAAGGGCTTACCTTGTACGAATTCTTCTGCGTATCTGCACCGCGCTTCTTCATACGCCATTTGCATGTAATGATCGAAATGAGCGCTATCGTCCTCTTGGTCGTGGTCCTCTGCATCGTCCGATTGGTTCGATTTCACGTCCAAACTACGGATGCCGGGTCCACCCCACTTGCTTCGTCCGTCTCCGCGTGCGGAATTCCGCTTCGCGGGCGCCTGGCTAGAAAAATGTGAGTTGGTTTTTTTCCCGTACCCCGAATTTTTCTTGCCATCCGAATTACCCCAACCCCTAACTGGTGTTCGCAATTTTTTATCAGAATCTTGATTATTACTATTACCCGAATTGTTAGGGTTACGGTTATCCAAATACCGGTTGCCGGTTTTTTTTCCGGGAAACCGGGTTTCAATAGCTTTTCCGACCTTGCTCCTTCTGGAGTAACGACGCGTACCTTGGAGTCGGTTAAATTCCGCCACCAACGCCTCAAACGACATATCTTGAACATTTTCGCCCACAATTTCTTGTGTCAAACTGTTCACTTGTGCGTTTGGGGCTTTGGGGGCGGCATTTTGTTGATTTCCAAGCCGTCCGTGGCTTCTTAGGATATTATTTATAATTTCCGTATACCTTGGGACGGGCGCGTCCTTACGGTCCGCATGAGCCTGAATCCACTCAACTTGATCAAAAACGGATGTCGCTTTACGGTGCGTATTTACGGCTTCATAGAAGACCTCTTTTTTTTTCATGAGGTCCTCAATCGTTAACTCATTTATCGACGTTTTGTCGGGAAATGACTCAACGATTTTCGTCATATAAGCCTCCCACTGGGTATTGGAGTCCCCAGATGTAGCGAAAACCTGCGCAAGAGAATTTTCAAACGGGGTATATTTCTCCGTGCCCAAATAGGCACATTTATCATGCTCATCCTCGCCTAACGCTATTTTCCCATATTGCTTATGAAATTTCATAAAGCGTTCGCGTAGGCACAGAACTTGCGTTTCTATTTTTGTCACAGGGACCTTTCCTATCCCCACTAATAAAGCGCGGAGTTTTGACACATCAGGGACCGGTAGTTTTCGGCGCGGCATAACTCTGGCGACAAAATTCGCCCAATCGCTAATCCCCCCCCTGTATAAGATATCGTTATATTGGGATGGGCCATACTTGTGAATTACGCGAAAGCCGGCTTCAATGCTTGCTCTGATTTTTTTTACATTTTCAGCTTTAAAAAAATCCTCTTTATCTAAATCATGGAAACCGGAGCCGCCCAGTAAACCAAGCATTTTCTTTAGGGCTTTTTCCGTTGACAAAGTCGGTTCGGAAACCCAAAAAAAACTGTCCGGTTTTTCCGGGACTTCTTCCACTTCCGCCGTTTTTTCTACTTTTGGTGTCCCTTTTGTTATCTGTAGGTCCCCTAATTCGGTTCCAAAATATCTGCCTTGTTGATACAATTCAAAAAATTCGGCATATGAATCTGGGATACCCCAAGTTCTGTCTGGGGTAGCCGCGTAACTGTCAGCGCCTGGGGTAGCGCGCCACAGAAAAGCAATTTCCATCATGTTTACAGGAGTATGCTCTTTACGCGTTATTTCCACAAAATAGTCCTCCAGGCTTGTAACCCAGTCATTTCGCGTTTGATGGTCCCATTCTGGGATCAAATTGAAATCAAATTGATATAACGCTAATTTGGATTGTAACGCTCCATGGAGTCCTCGTGGGTTTATGGGTAGTCGGCTTATAACCTCCTGTTGGAGGTTGCCGAAACCTGACATTCGGGCTTTTTAGAAAATTTGTGAGAGATCAAAATCGAAAAAAAATTGAAAAAAATTCCGTTAACCCCCAAGCACGACCCCCGGACTTTTGTCCGGCCCCGGGT
>SCLG01001188.1:0-14482 GCA_004367875.1 Oikopleura albicans
CCCGCTTAAATTTTGAGACCCTAGTTTTTTGCGTATCGAATTTTTCAGGTCATTAGTAATTAGAAAATCGTTCGCGACGCACGCAGCATCTTTTTCGCTCCGAATAAAAAAATAATTATTTTTCACGAAGAATTAGCAAAAACTCGAGAAAAAGACGTCGGATATTCTTTAAACTCAGCAGGCAAGTCAGAGACCACATTTACTAACACCAGAGAAAAAATCTCCAAATTCCGTTAACATTAAAGTACTTTTATTGAAAACTACTCTAAAAAAGGGCCAAAAAACACACGAAAAACACAAATTTTTAACTTTCCCTCCATAACCGACATGTATACACTATGAGTGAATATTTTGAAAAGTCCAGGACTCTTTACGACTATAATAAACGGATATTTTGTACAATCCGTTCAATCGCCTACGTATTCTTGTGCATTAAGAAAACATTTAGGTGCGATTTTGGTACATTTTGAGCAATCAACATGGCCTATGACAATTATAGTCGTCAACCTCACGGCAATCGAGGCCGCGGCCGCGGAAGAGGTAGAGGTAGAGGCAGAGGCAGTCGGGGAGGGCAACGTGGTTTTCGTGGCAGAGGTGGATATCGGGGGCGTGGGCGTTATAATGACGAGTACCAACAACATCGTAATGATGATTCATGGCAGGGTAACGAACGGGATAGTTACCAAGATCGCCGGGACCGGCGCCATGAACGTTCTGACCGTCGCGACCACCCTAACCACCGTGAACGTTATGATCAACGCAGGGAATATAATGATCGGGACCGGGACGAACGTTGGACCAGTCCAAATCCGGCGCCTCGTAGTCGAACACCGCCCCCCCAGTCCACACCAAATTTTCAAAGAACAGACGAAAGTCGTCATTCCGATCGCAGTCGTGGCAGCGAATCTGAAAAAAAGAAATCAAAAACGCAAGGTAAAACTAAGTCTAAAGGAATAGTCGTTTTTGTCATTTTTCCTCGTAATTATAAGACACTACGTAAAAAAACCAAAAAAATTAGACCCACGGTGCATTTTACAATTGGAAAAATTTTGCCAAAAAACGTCCTTTTGATCTTTACGAATCTGAAATGTCATAATTCAGAATCGGCTTTGCCAAAACCGAACATACCAGCAAACCGCGTAGTCCGCCTCATAACCGCAGCAGAAGGCGGTGCCGTCGGATGGTTTGTTGGTCAGAATAATGATCGAGTTGATCACATCGAAAACCACGTCTCAACAATCGACGTAACATTGAAAGGTTTTATGATGCTAATTCGCGAGGACCCACCAGTAGAAATCAGCTTTATACAGCGGTGCTGTGCTGAACTGATGATCCCCCCGAAAGCGTTTGACATTCGCCCGGGTTTTTCCCAAGAATATGGAGCCGTAATTACTTTTCAACGCGCACACCACTATTTCTGGTTCGCGTTACGGCGCAGTCATTTGGCGCACAGTGCAGATGCCCTAAGCAAATTTGGCTTTGCCCAATTCATTACCTACCTCTTTATTCATAAAAGGAGGAATGTTTGGCTCACCAATTTGCCGGATCTTGAGACAATGATAAAATTCTACTCGGATTTGCAGACAACAAATCAAAAATTAGAAACGGAAGCCAACAAGCTGTGGCAAGATTCGAAATCCGTAAACCCGACACATTCCGAGCATGACCCTGACCGGTTAAATATCAATGTCCTAACGCACCTTTTCCATAAACGCCAAAAATGGGCCCGGGCAACTGATGATATGTGTACCAAATATCAAACCCTCAGTACGTCGTACACGGCGCGTTTTTTGCCATACTACACTGACGGTAATGAGCAGGTGCACCCCCGCATCAAACTCGCATGTGACCCACGATTGTTCAAACTTGACAATCAACAAGTCATTGACTTTTTCAACCAAAAAAAAACCGAGCGGCGTGAGCGCGACAAAGCCAAAAAGACAGACCGTATGGGTGTGCCAGTCGCGTCGCTCAGTTTTGGTCAAAATTCGGTAACCGAAAAAAGTGTCGGCAATCTTACCGTGTTATCCGAAAAATCGAGCCAAGACGTCAGTGAAATCAAAAGGGGTATCGTTCAAATCAATGCGACCCAAAAAATGAGTGCGTTGGAGATTTTAAACGCAGTTGATCGAGTCACAGAAAAGGCAACAAATCTGTATAATGGCATGACTAAACGGGTCAACCGAATTGAAATTCAACAAACGCTTGACCGTGACGTCAATAACGCGCTACACTATTCGAGCGCGAAGGCCATTATTAAAACAGATGAACGGGTCTCTGACCTGATTGAAGTGTTGATGAAGCACGACGGCCTTAAAGGTGACACTGATCTCGATACACTCCGCTCCCGCACATTGGCCAACAACAGCTCGCAGGATTTGATCGGTTACCAGCAGAACTACACTAAAAACTGCTTTATCGATAAAAACGAGCTTACGCAGGGAGAAATTACGAATCTCCAGTTGCCCACCGAAGTACCACTAGAAAAAGTGACGGATAGTACGCGGGCAACTATCACTGAGCTCCACAAATCCGACGCTAGTGCTGTGCCCACGACCTCCCGCAAGCGTGGCGCGCCAGAAGCGCCCACAAATACCGCCCCTCCAAAAATGACCAAAAAGAATTTCAAAGTCGAAAACATTGACTTTATGAAATTTTGCAAAGTATCAGACGACCAAGGTACTTATTTGCGTAATGGGATTTGGAATCAAGAGGGCTGGGACTCAATTGGCGCTAAAGGGCAAAATGTTGAGGCGCTATGGAGCCAGAAAAGAACTGACATCGCAAATATATTAAGTATCACCAACACTTCAAATACCAAAATTAATCAATGGCGGTTTTGTTGTCTAATTTTTGGCGGTGATCTAATCTGTTTTGTGCAAAATAAGCTTTTGGATAATGACTTGAATGATGAAGACAAAAATTTCTGTCGGATTCAAATAAAGCACATTACCGAATTTTTGAAGTTGGTCACGTGTCCAATTTTCTGCTCCGAGCTTCAAAACGTTGACAAGCGTTACGCTGGCTTCGTCACCCCGCCGATAACTCATGCGCGCTTCTTTGACTGGGCCCTGAGCATTGTTCAGAACAACCCAGAATCGGACGCGCGTGGCAACCAAGTTGAAAACTTCTTGCCAGAAGCCTTTGTGAAACGGTTGGCGGGGAGCCTCTTTCGTAACGGAGCTCTCAACGGGCGTCAACGCACCAGCAGCGTCACCAACTCCACCACTGTAGTTCCGCTTCAATGCAATATCTCACAAATTGCAATCCCAGAGCAAAACGAAACTATGGAAGTGAGTATTAATAAAAATAACGTAATTAACAAAAAAATAAGAAATGTCGTCCATAACATTAAAAAATTTTGTGATTTCGAAACTATAGTCACTACAGGTCACACCCTACTCAATTATCTCTTTGTTACTATTTTTTGCAGACTTTTGACAAAATCCGGCAATCTTATCAATATTGCTTTTGACCTAATAACTGGTACCAAAAAACGAGTGCTGGTCCAATTTTGGTCCTTTTGTAGCACAAAAAAAGAGGGAAATAAACCGAGTTTGGACTGTCCAAAGTCCGTTGGGAACTCGTTTTTAACCTCTAATAACATTGAAATTTTTAGAGCGACGAATAGTGAGGTAACTTTAGAATCAAATCATCATACAAATAGCAATAGCCAGGGAAATCAATTACAAAATATAAGTACCGATAGTCTAGAGTTTGATTTTGATAAACTTTTTGATAGAACTTTCATTGAAAAAGAAACTATAAACTCAACCAAAAATATCGAAACACTTATTGATTTCCTCCACAGCAATGACATTTTTTTTGCAAAAATCGTGGACAAATGGCGCAGAGTTCAAGAAATTACCGATATTAGCATACTCCGCACACTTTGCCATATGTTCAATACCAATTTGACCAACATGATTTTCAAGCACTCCTCCCTTCGCAAATCTCACCAGCCAATCGACAGGTTAAATCTTGAACACAAGATGTCGCTTGAGATGGCACAGTCTCCTGTCGAGCACCCTGAACAAAATCATGTTTTTAACTGTGAACAACTATACCCGATAAACTTTCCTGAAAACTTTTACAGATCTGTTTTTCACGAACAATTTCGGCCAAAAAGTTTAAATAAAAATTCTGAGCATTTACCAGACAACTCTTTTAAATCAACGAGCAAACAAAAAGACCAGGTATTCTCATGTCTAAATATCAACCTACGTAACGCAACACGAGAAAAACTGATTGATTTAACTAGTAAATATGTTGAAATAGACCTATTTACACTGAATGAAATTGACCTTCACACCAGTCACATTACTACTGTCACGCCTCCAGATTATGTAATGTTTGTCACCAAAGCGTGCATTAAATCGAAAGTTTATGCAGCTATTTTAGTCAAAAAAGAACACAAAAAATACTGTTCGCTAGTTTTTGATGAACCCTTCATTTGCACAATAGAGGTAAAAAAAGACGAAAGCTCGTATTTTTTTACCTCTATTTATCGTCCAGGAACGGGTAATCTTACCAAATGGACAGATACGAACACTCTCCCTGTAGATTTTGCCAATAGTCTACTGAAATGTATCACTATTTGCGACAATAAACCCAGTTGTGTAATGGGGGACTTTAATTTGCCTATGCTAGAAAAACCAGTTAGTAACGTCCAGATACATAATGACGTACTAGAAGCACTCTCAGGGTATGAGAATCTTGTGAAAGAAATAACTTTTAGGCGCCTTAATCGAATCAAACAGAAAACAGTTGAATCAACAATAGATGCAGTTTTTATAAAAAACTTAGAAGTTGCTGAATTTAGACACCTTAATCTCCGGGATGAAATAAAAACGGACGGCCACCTGGGCCAGTTGATAAGGGTTAAGCTCGATATTCGAGAGTTAAACAATTTTGGATATAAATTCTCCAGAGTCTCATGCAATGAGCATTACATAACGGATCTTTCACGCAGGCTCTATTCGGACTACACAACTATTTTCAACTTAGAAGGCAATCTAACCACTAAAGCAATTCTGTTACTAAACAAACTGAATACCTTAGTCAACTTTTTGGAACCGGAATCACGTTGTGAAAACAAGCCTAAACCGTTAAAACCACTTTACAGTAATGAAACGGTCCATTTAAAAAATATAATGAGTCAAACGGCAAGCCTCAAAGCCTTAACCCCTGGAGACCGTTATATCCAAAAATCGCATAAAGAAATCAAAAAACTTTTTCATCAAAGTGTCAAAAATGACCGCTTAAATCAACATAGAATCTTCAGGAAAAACAGTGACAGGATCACTATAAATGAATTTTGGAAACTCAATGATAGAATCTCGACGGGGTCTGTTCAAAATAATAAATGTCCACATACTGCCGAACAATTAGCAGATTATTTTGAGTCGCTCCAGTGGAAAAATCAAGATAAAAAAAGGCTGGAATTAAGACACGTTTATGACCCGGGGCCGTACCACGACCCCGTAGTACCAGATGGCGTTAATTTCAAATTGCAAAAAGTGTCCTGGCAGCACGAAAATCCAGTTCTAAATTTAAGCATTTATTTTAAACAACTTAAATTACATACACGAGATAAAAACGGCTGCAATGCACGCTTCTTGAGTAGTCTATCAGAAGATTTCAAAACAGTGATAGAATTTATTGTCAACACGTCAATCATGACAGGTACTTATTATGAGCAGTGGAAAAAGGTTAAATTAGTACCGATTCCCAAAAAAGGCGACCTAAAAATTTTGAAATCATGGCGACCAATTGCAGTCGGCGATGTACTAGCCGGTTTAACCGAAAAAGTCGTAGCCTCGCAATTGAGCGTATTTTTAGAAACGCATAAATTATTACATGAATCACAACACGGATTTAGGCCGCGACTAGGCTGCAGTACCGCATTTACAGAATTAACAAATTTAATACGACAAAGACCAAAATTATTTGTAGCTATAGTTTTTATCGACGCCGCCAACGCGTTTGGGCGACTCCTACACTCTCTCCTATTGAAAAAACTAAACAAAATTTGTAGTAAAAATACACTAAAATGGATGGAGAATTTTTTAAGTGAAAGATCATTTTTTGTACAAAGTGGAGGAGAAAGATCAAAAGAAAAAATCTTACCCCCCTCAGGAGTCCCCCAAGGCAGTGGGTGCGGCCCAATACTCTTCAATTATTTATATGACACCATTTTAGAACAAATTGAAGACAACATTATTATCGGCTATGCCGACGACATTTCCCTCATCTGCTTCGGCGACACTTTTGAAGAGGTTGAAGAAAAAATCCGCGCATGTGCGGACAAAATTATCGATAAACTGAAATTGGAAGCCAACATTGAAGTTGCACCTGATAAAACGCTCGTACTTTACATAGGTAATAATAATCCACGAAAAAATAGCATAAATTCGCATTCGCAAACAACGCAGGCGCCGACCCAAAAAACAAAAAACATTTTTAACTTTGGGGGTCGTGAAATAGCTGAAAGTGAACAGGTGACCTACCTTGGTATTAGGTTTAACAATAAATGTAGCATTGATCCTCAACTACGTCATGTTAAAAGTAGAATCGTCCTTGCGGGCATCAAATGTAAAGCAATGAATCTTTATGGTGTACCTAAACAGACAGTTTTATTTTTTAACTCGATTTGCACCGGAGTCATTCAACACGGCCTTGAACTTCAACCCTTTTTCACGAAAAAGTGGTATATTGACCTTGAAAGGGCCAGATGTCAAGGTCTGAAGGACATTTTTCAATTAAACTTTCACCAAATTCAGAAACCTATCTCACAACGTGATTTGCTATTTAGAGCCGGTAACATAAGAAACTTTTATTATAACCACCGATATTTGGCCATGTCAAGACTGAACAAAATATGGTGCTCAGGCCGCCCGAAAAAACTCTTTGAAGAATTAAAAAAACATTTATACTTAGAAAGTGGTAATTACCCGATTAGACCACACTCAAATGAACCGTCCGAAGACGGACTAAACTTTTGGGACAAAAAACGAAAATTCTTTTTTGAAAGAGATACGGGCACCTATCTACCTTTTATTGACTTTCGAACAGACATCACGAAAAAAATACAAAAAAGCACTAATTATAAAAAATCGTGGCCCATTTGTCACATGGACGAATTCAATGCTCTACCATCATATATAAAAAATAACTTGGGCACATACAACTTTAATCAACTAATTTACGACCACTATAAACAAAAATGCCAACATGCACGCAGCAATGGATCCACTTGCAAGCATTGTGTTAAAAAACCCATGTTTAAAGATGTTGAAGATCAAGCACGTTTTGAAGTCAAAAAAATACTTTTGAGAAAAAAATACCCATACTTATGGCAATATGCTTATTTCAATGACCTCGATAAAAAATTACAACAATTCATATCGTATGATTACGATTGCGGTAAAATTTACACAGAAACAGGTTCATTTCCAATAGAAATTATAGAAATGATCAGTCGGAATACATTAGAGCATGTTGAACTTGAAAAAAATAAGATAGCTCAGTTTCTGGGATGAGGCGCGTGGGGGTTAGGATGTAAAGTGGCTGAGTCGACACCTGTCTGGACTATGACGTATGATATACGGTGTGATCTTGATATGGAGTCCTCCCGTGAGGATATATATAAAATATATATATCGTAACGTTTTCCTTAACTCTTATGCGCTCATCCCAAGAACAAAACACAAAAAGGATTCTGAGAAATCTACTATAACCATAAAAACATGGCCTCATAAACGTTGCAATAAACGAAAGGATGTTAAATTAAGTTCAAAGACTGCTTTAAGACTTATTCAATGTACCGTCGGGAGACTTGAAAATAAGTGTACCGTTCAGACTCGTCTACCAAGACTAGAGTCTACTAAAATAAAAACGGCATCATGAATACGCCTGAAACAGTAGAATGACTTAATAGACTCCAATTCTCTCACATCGGGTATCTTTTCATCGTTTCTTTTACTGATTTTTCTTACCGATTTCTATGGAAGAAATAAGAAAAATCACTTTTGACCAATAGCCAGTCTATGTCCGAAAAATTGTTTCAAAATGTTATCCCCTTAATTTAGTGGCGATTGTGACACACAAAACGAAACAAACGGTCAAACGGGCAATTTTCGACGTCGAACAAAAATTTAGCATATTTACAAAAATCGACGAAAAACCACCTCAAAACACTCATATGATCCAATTAGGAAATGTCGTGTTCAACAAACTACTTATCTGGAGCTTCAGATGTGGCGGAATTATTAATATAAATTGGCTATGCGCCTGGAACCAAGAACTTAACTTGGACACGCCCAACCCAATGAGCTATATCATATGCACCAGTCGATGTCTAAAAATAGACACTAACAACCGCCTACTTGACCTGAAGCTACAGTGTGCCAATTGTCACAACGAGAAACAAAAAAATACTTCCATGGATCAATATGAGGATGAAAAAGTGCTTTTTAGCGGATGTGTTATCCTACTCAGGGAAATATGGTGCATTTACGCCAATGTTGGGAAAATCATTAAAAAAATGAAACTCGGAAAAGAGCATACTATGATTCTCTCCCTGGCACGACAAAGCCTAGCTAATCTACTCTTAACCATCAGCTCTGAAAGTGATACACTTCATCTTGCAAAAGAGATGGTTAGTCGACTGGTGGTTAATCTTGAATCAAAAAATGTGAACGTTTATTCGCACGCCCAAATACAACTAAATGGCCTGAACAATCGTGGTTTATTGTGGTTAGCTCGCTTCAACTCACCTCATAACTCAACTCCGGCACGCAAACGATCCAATGATGACAATGGTACCCAACCGAGAAAGATCAGTCGGCATGAAAGTCCAAAATCGAAAGACGCGAAGCAAATCCACATCTACTCAGCTCGCATATCCGGTAACATTTCCTATGAAAAAAATCTGTTTAAAGACTTTGTCAAATCCATTGATTCGGACATTTTGGTAAAAACTGTCGCGTTAAACAAAAACTCCCTTGGATCAACAACAAATAACGTTATTGGTAAAATTCAGGAACGTCATCTAGCCATTTTGCGCAAAAAAAGACTCTTTTACGGGCAACTAGTTGCTGATCTGTCTAATTTCGAAAAAGATTTGAAAAAAATTGGTGAACTAGATCAGACTTCTCCTGAATACTTTTTTGAGACTAGTAGCAATATTATCTCGCGACCGACAACTGACGCTAAAGAGCGAAATCACAAAGTTAAAACCGAATCTTGGATTGAGACTGTTGACAATGACGACAGTCTAGAGCTACTTTTTTCCGACACATCTTCGGACAACTCTTTTATTTTTAACTGAAAAACAAGACTACACTTCTTATGAACAAATTTGTATTACAATGAAAACTGAACCAATTCTTAGCCCCATCACTTTACAAATAAATGAGACTGAAACCAATCTAGAAAATGTGTACATACAATTGTGCCCGTGCTTCCCCCCCTGATGGGAAATTTCCGGATCGGGACGGGAAGCACGGACACGAAAGTAAAAGAGCCAAAAACTGGGAAAGGGGATTATAAACAGTAAGAAAATATATTTTTTTTACTCCGTTTGCCGAAGCATCATTTTGCTAGCCTTCATCTTTTAAAAAGGCAAAACTCGACAACTCAATCTATCGGCGATCGCCCAATCGTTCAATTAATGGATCTTGTGGCATACCTTTTGAAGAATCAGCCATCCAAATCTCGGACTCTAACCCCTGCACGGCAGTAGTCCATTTTGATAAATGGCCCCCATCAGTCAAAATGGGGCCAGCCACGGCCAAAAACAACGGCGCGGTGAATGACAAAGCGGAATTCACACCCGGTAGTTTGTAGACGTGCCCAACACATACACTGTCAGGTGTCAAACTGGAATACCAATGGCGGGGAACTAAGGGCTCGGCAAAAATGCGCAGGGCTCGACGCAGAGCATAATGAGACACACCTGCACGTCGAATCTGCACCAAATCATCAGTTTCGTAATCAGCTAGAATCATAATACCATATTAGAAACTCAGAAAAACTCTAATATGAGACGAGGAGTTGACCGAGCCCAGTAAAATGGGCTCGACCGGCTCCTCTGAACCAATGTCATTGGACTGATGACTAGAGTTAAAGATGCTAATGATGCGAGAAGTTGGTCGAGCCCAGATGGCGAGCCCAATTGGAAAAATCTGGGCTCGACCAACTCCTCGCAGAACACATTTTGGTCAATCAGAATGGTATTAAAGGGTAGTATGTAATTTACCTCCGAAAAACTTGTTTCTCAAAGCTACTGCGTCATCTAGAGGTCCAACGTGAACAGACGCACGTTTTGGAACCCGACCAATCGCATCCTGTATAGCGCGGAGGACGCGGATGTTGCGAATGCAATGTCGATTCTCGCATCTGACACCGCCTACAAAATCCATGCAAGGCGACTTCGCAGGGTCATTCACATATCTATGAGGAACGTTTAAAGACCAGATAATAACAAAAAAATATGGATATTTTGTAAAATTCTGTAGTAAATTGAGTCATTGAAACGTTTGAAAACAATTGATAAAAATGATTGAGAAGTTACATAACTCTACACGACTACATTTTGAAACACTAAATTTCGTAAAAAATAATGTATACATATTAAAAGGACAACTAACCGTCGCCACAGTGCGGTACCCATCGGCACATAACTTCCAGTTGTTAGCAGCTGTTGATAAAGCCACTCATACTCGATACCAAGATGGTATTCGAGTCGCTCGGCTTGAGTTGCGGCCCCCTGCTGGGCATCCTGGATTCGGGCTCGCATGGTTTTCTTTAACTCGGCAGTTATCGGGCCACGTTCGAGACCGCCGACCATAATTTCGGTTGCGACACGGTTATGCTCCCGGAGTACACTAAAATAAGCTATGTTTTAAAATAACCCAATTAAAACAATTTTACCAAAAAAATGAGATGTGGGGGGCGTGAGGGCCGGTTTTTGGCCTGGGTCGGGCGGTAACACAAAAACTGGGGCCGGTTGGCCCGGGCCGACTGCCGGCGCTTTTTTCGCTCTTCACATATCATTTTCCACATTCGATAAATAAGGACTATACGATATAATACATAGTTAGATGGGATTATATTGGGATTACAACAGAGGAAAAAAAAAAAATCACATACTGTTGCATGGCCTCGTGCATATTCTCGGGAGTATTTTCAAGCTGCATGTCCCTAAGATGGTCCTGTCCCTCAGAATCACCGAACTCCTCCACATACAGGTCAACTGTATAAACACCACCATTTTGATTGGTGTAGCGCTGGCTATATGCCCAGGAATGCACTAATTGCCCAAAGTAGCGCAATCCGTCCAGCATATTCACATTATGGACAATGAGCAAACGGTTGGTTTTCAACTCGTACTCAAGTCCAACCTCCTCTAGCAATGCAGTTAATCGAAACTGTGTCATACATTGCCCCCGCCTCTGGCCAACATGACTGTTCCCAGCCCCCGTCATAATACACAACTTGTTGCCCAAATGCTCACCACTGGTGTCAGCCAATGTTAAAAAGTGGCCCGGATTTAGATAATCGGGTATCATGGGCACAGTGACCTGACCGGCTCCACTATCAGTTGTCATAAACTGGTCGGTCAATGCAAACGCCTTCATATGGTGGTAAGTAACCAAAAAAACCAATGAAGTAGTAAGCGAATGCACATCAACAACGGAACCGATCACCAAATCATTACAGTGAGGAGCCCCAAAAATGGGATCATCCTGACAAGTTAAACCCGTGTGCTCTCCTGTCTTAGGAAACCCCCCCCCGACACAATGTTGAAGTTTGCATCATTGCATGATAAAACAATGACACATTCAAAAAAGAGCCACGAGTTGAAGGATTCGTGAAACAAAAATATTCAAAAGCGCAACTCATAGTGTCACGATCCCATAATGAATAAATAACCGTCTCACCCCGGACCGTATAGCGCTTTCCCTTGTTTAAGCGATACTCCCAATTGGTCTCAACCCGAGCATTTCCCTGATCAGACAAAAACTTAACCACCTGATAAAGTGGCGGGACAACCCATGTTGATCGAGGCAGAGAAATGTCCAACCCCTGTTCTCGAAAACGTGCAAAATTGCGCCGCGAGGGGTTAAAAAAGTGAGCCTCAGCAGTCCTGGACCAAATCATATCAGGGCTGAATATAGTCTCTTGTTATCCATACTTTTGTCAACTTTTACGAACAAAAAGAAAATTCAACAAAATATGAACATTTGTCTGTCTACGGGTTATGAGCAAATTGATCATGAACAGTGGACAGACACATGTTCATTTTTTTACCCCGACTCTTATATCATTCATGTTCAAAACTTACCGGTCAACTGGCCCGTTATACTGAGCATCCAACACCAAAGTAGTCGCCGTCTCCTCAAATGGTTTGACTCCAGTGTCCGCGCCAAGTGGTACCGGATCCTCAGGGTCGGTGATGACAATATCCAACTCAAAATCCCAGATTGTATGAGAGTGCTCAGGGGTCAGTAAAGTTTTATCGGTCGTGAACTCTTTATTTGCAAATAAAAGAGCCCAGTTACCATCCGATTTGGGAAAGTTAGTAACCTGGTGCAAATAACCCCACCGATCGTCACCCGTAATATGCTTCATTAGTTCAAATGCATATTCCATATCCAAATCATCGACCTCGGCCCGGGCCGCGGCGCGGCTGACAATTATATCTTCACAGAAAAAAGATTGATCTTGGGCCAAAACGGCAAAAGCGGGGTAAAGTTGAAACCGATGTCTAACTTGTCTCATCAGAAACTCACTAAACGACACGGTCCCGCTCAAACTTGCCGAAAGTTCCGAGATCATTTCAGTCATGATAAAAAGAGCATCGGGATAATACGGAGTGCTATTCAAAATCGCATCGGACATGAAATTAACGTACTTCTCTTGTATCATGCCACAACCAAGCTAATACAAGAAAAACGTTAAATTGAAACCAAAAAAAACTAAGAGGGGGAAAATAGTTTTTCAAATTGAAAAGCAAAAATAAAAGCGAAGTTTGTCACTTGTCAAAATAATTGTCAAAATCAAAAAGACTTACGGATTTAAACACTCGGAGTAACTGGCATACAGTATACTCTTGAAGCTCAGCTGACATCCCATCGTAAACTTGAAAAGTAACTTTCCCGAGTACATCGGGTAAAAAAGCGCGAGTCATTATTTATTCTTTTTTTTTTTCGTTTTTCCTTCGAAAAATGCAATATTAGAATGAAGTGAAATCCGACAAAAACTAGTTTTGCGAAAATAGAACAACCTATTCTAGAAACTTTTTGCACTATAATAGGCACTTTGCGCGCAAGAGTTAAAATTTGAATAACAAAAAAAGACAAGTGACAAACTTCGCTTTTATTCTAACTAAATTAGCACCTAACATGAAAAGTTAATATAAACAATATGAATATATTGTCTTAATTGACTGTCCGCTTTTTGCAACAAGAAAATCTTCTGGCCCATTCAGCCAGCCCCCTCTATAATAAAGAATATAAAAAATGTAAAAATGTCCAAAGAAAAAAGAAAAGAAAAATCACAGCACTCCGAAAAATACATTCGACCCTGCTCGTAGAAATTATTTATTTCTTTTACCCAAACGGTGCTAAGTCTTGTTTTTCTTTTTCAAAAAAAATGCTCTTCAAAGCTCCAAAAACTATTGAGTAAAATTGGCCTGTCGGTTTTTTCCGAACAAAAAGAAAAAATCACTCAATCCGGTACCTGTCATCCAATCCAAATTTCTGACGCGCCCAATACCACATATCTTCGCCAAAACAGAAAAAATCGCCAATGTTTAAAATGGGCTGTATATAAATTCCCGACTAATTATCGTGTGTGTGGCCATCTTCGAAATTTAATAAAAAAACAAAATGAAAACGATATCTCCCGCCCACGCGATAAATAAAGCGTAACGTTCAACTATATTACTGTGCAGTGGTGTAGGTGCCACGACCTGCGTTCCCTATTGGTCGAGCGATAGTTCAAAACAATCGTTCCCTGTGACTCATAGTCTACTCTAAAAAACCTTAGAGAAATGTCATGAATTCTAAAGAGACACGATGCTCGGCCAATAATCTTTAAAGGTCTGTAATTTATCAAACAAATAAAATATGTTTGCAACAGTAAAATTACGAGTACGCCAATATATTTTTTTTTATTTTTTCGTGAAAAAATAATTTTTTAGATTTTTTTTGCACCTGAACATTTTTTGCGTTTGGTGCGCGCTCTGANTTACGAGTACGCCAATATATTTTTTTTTTATTTTTTCGTGAAAAAATAATTTTTAGATTTTTTTTTGCACCTGAACATTTTTTTGCGTTTGGTGCGCGATCTGGGCCCGCTTAAATTTTGAGACCCTTATTTTTTACGCATCGAATTTTTCAGGTCATTACGAGTACGCCAATATATATTTTTTTATTTTTTCGTAAAAAAAAAAATTTTTAGATTTTTTCGCACC